>PVHY01004719.1:55048-82154 GCA_004024945.1 Uropsilus gracilis
GGGGGGCTGTGTGGTTAGCTGCTCCTCCTCCCTCCTCTCCTCTGACCCTCCCTTCCATCCCTGAATAATGGGAGCTCTCCTGGCTTGGTCCATAGACCTGTTCTAGGAAGCAGGGTGGGGATGGTGGTGAGTGGCTGCTGGGGGGAGGAGGCTTAACTAGAGGAGCTGGGCTGACTCTGCTCCCACTTGTGTCCGAGAAAGGCTTCTTCTGGGAGCTCTGGGACCCCAGGCCCGGCCACCAGGCTGGACTAGGCAGGCCTGACTCAGGGCTCACGTTCAGGTGGACAGTGCCTGTCCGTGCTGGCAGTCCCCGGTGTCTCACCCAGATTCTGTCTATCGCCAGGCGAGCTTCGGTTCTGCTCCCCGGGAGGGCCAGGGGAACATGTGTGGAGTCTGTGCCCATGCCAACTGCCTGGGCCAAGCCCGTGCCCGGGCCATCCCCACAGGGCACTTGGTGGGGGGGACTCTGGTTCCATCCCTGTGGGTGGACAGGACAGGGCTGTAGGTACTGCTGAGTGGGCAGCTTCATCCCTCACCAGCCAGGAGGCGTGTCTGCAGCAGCTGCAAGGAGACTGGGGCTCAGAGAAGCAACACACCCAAGCTCACTCAGGCTCCAGGAGAGCAAAAAACAGCTTGGCTGCTTATATGCACGGCTCTGGCCACAGAGCACACCATACAAGCCACCATACAAGAAACCCACAGCGCCGTGATGGACGGGGGCGGGTTAGGCAGACGAGGTCCACACCCACAGTGGCTGCTACTCACTATGAAAAAACTGCGCTCTTGCAACGTGAGACAACGTGGTGGGGACGGGAGGGGATAGTGCTGATGGATGAATCCTACAGGAGAAAGACAAGTGCTGGGGGATTTTATGTATGTGTGGAACCTAGAGAAACAAAGCAAGGAACAGATGAAGTTAAACCAAAACAAATCTCAGCAATGCAGCAGATGTACATCATGTAACTACTAGAGGGAGAGATGGGGGGGAAGAGGGTAACTGGGGGGGGGGAGCCCAGGGGCCGAGGGTGAAGGAATAGAGGGTTTTGCTGGTGTGTCCGGGGTAGTGACATACATCCAAGGCGGTGTGAGCCTATTCTCCTAAATCATATGCGGCGTTGTGAACCGTTATTATAGAAAATAAAAATGAAAAGATCACACAGGCCCTTTGTAGCCACCCGTGTGCCACCGCTGGGCACAGACAGCAGAACCTCAGGAGCTGCTGCCACCTGTGCCCAAGGCAGCAGGAGGCCCAGCTGGCAGCTGGGGCCTGTCCTTCTATCAGCAGCTTATATCCGCTGGACTGGGCAAAGTCTCCCATTGCTCCCAGCACAGATCCATGCCCGCAGACATGGGGAAGTATATGCATTCATTAGCAACACCCCACCCACAGCATGTTTGCGGGGGGCCACTCCCCCTGCCTGAGGCTGTGTCTGCGTGCACACACTGGCACCAGTCCCTTGGCTGCGAGCCTTGGCTGTGCGCCCAGGCTAGGCAGGGGGTCTGCACACCTGCAGACTGTGAACCGATGGCAGTCATGCTCCCTCGGGGACTGTGAGCAGAGGGCAAGTGCTGCCAGACGTACTCCTTGGGAACAGACGCTCCTTGTGTGTGCCCGCCTGGGCGAGCCAGACAGAGACAGACTCTGGACCTGTCACGCGCTGGTGTCACCTGCTCTCACCCTCTCAGTCCAGGAGGGCAAACTGCCGTTGAGGTGTCTTTCATGATTCAGAGCTCTCCTTCGAAACCTAGTGAAGGGATGGGAGGGCTGAGCACTGACCTTTGACCCCCTCAGGCAGGCCCATTCCTACCCAGGGAGTGGGCCAGCTAGCAGGAAGGGAAGGCTGCAGCGGGTAATCACCACAGCAAGAGTAATCCTGCCCGCCAGGTCCTCAGCCAGCCTTACATGGCCAGCTTGATGAACCCTCGGGCTCCAGAGCAGGGACCAGGCCGTGGTCTGTGGACAGAGCAGCACCTTTGCAAGGCTAGGAGACTTGTCCAAGGTCATACAGGGTCCAGATGTGAGCCCTGGGGGGCTCACCTCCGGAATCTAAGCTCTGAAGTACTCCAGGGAAGATGAGCCCTGACACTGTAGTGTAGCCCCCACTCCCCTGTGGTCACCTCCCATAGTCACCTCCAGTGTCAGGTGTGTCACCCCTGGGGCACTGTCTTCCATTCTCTGGGACCTCAAGCCACTCTGGGATGTGGGAAAATAGAGAGACATGGGCAATCAGGGTCAGTGCAATGGCCACATGTGTATTCTAAAGGCGGGGAGCTGCTGCCTCCTCTTACCTGTGCTCACACAGGGGAGCCACCCCTGCCGTGAGGTGGACTACATCTCCTGCTCCAGCAGGGTGGGGGTGGGGGCGCAGAGGGGCCCAAGCTGGCAAGGCTGCGTCATCTTCTGGGGCCACCTTGCTACCTCATTTGGAGGTCACTTTAGAAGTCCAAGCAGAAGCCCTCTGGGCATACCCCTTCCCTCCCCAGAGAGAAGCCCCATCCCCACAATCTCCTGCCCCAGGGTTCCCAGGGTCATGACTAGGGGAGAGGTTGAGGGAAGGCCTCAGGCCAGCCGCCTTGGGTACACTGCCCCTTGGCCGTGTGTGTGAACCCCAGAACACTGCATCTAACCCTGCCACTCTCACTCCGCCACCCTCTGTTTTGGTCCAAAATGGGAAAATCACATTATTTGGGAAAATCACAGCAACACAGCAACACACAATCACAGCAAGTGTAGTGCGGACGCACGTCACTGCTCACCTCACAAGTGACATCCCTTTCGCGCTCCCAGCAAACCATTTTCCAAGGGAGAAATGGGCTCAGAGCCAGGTCAGGTTGAGTCACTGGTCCAAGGTAGCACAGCTTGACTGCTGAGGGACAAGAAACAGCCTGCCATTAACCCCTTCAGTACTGTGCCCTCATTTCCCTGCCCAAGGGCTCTCCGGGATCCCCTCCTCCTGAGATCCCCATGACCAGAGGCCTATATTCAGCTCACTGCCCCCAGCTGTGGGTTCTGAGTGGTCCCAGCCCAGTGTCAGGTATTCTATGGCCACTATGAGGGTGAGGGCCTCACTCCTCAAGCACAGAGCAAAGTTCACACCGACCCTGGCACAGACCCAGAGCTGACAGCAGGGCCTCTAGGGCATCTTTCCTGGATGTAGGGGCTCTCCTAGACCTTGTTTCTCCTGGGGCTATAGCTCCCCTCCACCCCCATACTGGGTGGGGCACCAGCACAGAACAGCTGCCTCTGACGCTGCCTCAACCTGGTCAGCTGTTGGCTTCCACGTCGTCTTAGGGTCACAAAAGTCCAAGAGGTCTCCTAGAATGTGTCACCCTCCAGCGTGGAGTCACACTGGGGAGGGAGGCGGGGGTGAGGCCTGGCGGGGGTTTAAATGGCCGGCTGGCTCGCACTCCAATCAGTTCGGAGAGAGAGCAGCAGTGTGGGTGAGCTCCTTGGGGCCCCCCCGGATCGAGTGCAGTGAGACTTTTCCAGCCCAGCAAGGAGCCCAGCATGTTCCTGAAGGCTGTGGCCCTGACCTTAGCCCTGGTGGCTGTCACCGGTAAGTAGGAGCTGCCTGTGGCTGGGGTGCTTAGACAGGAGGCCTATGCTGCCTGGAGTGGAGTGGGGTGCAGGGTTGGGGGCCAAGGCAAAGGGGCTCGTTGGCCCCCAGCTGGCCAGGCACGGACTCTGGTGCAGTACCAATCTCTTAGCAGAGAGACCCCCTGGCTTCTTGGCAGCTAAGCAGCAAGGCAGATCAGGGGTGAGCGTCCTCCCCCATCGGCCAGTCTGTGGGCCAGGGCAGGAACAGAGGGACCAAGAACAGGACAGGTCCTCAGGAATTGTGCTGTCTCCTTCCCAGGTGCCCGGGCTGAGGTCAATGCTGACCAGGTGGCCACTGTGGTGTGGGACTACTTCAACCAGCTGGGCAACAACGCCAAGGAGGCGGTGGAGCACCTCCAGAAGTCTGAACTCACCCAGCAAATCAAGTAAGAGGGGCATAGTTTGCAGGGTGTGGCTTCTCAAAGGTCACGTAATGCCAGCAAGGGTGGGCTCAAGGCAGGAGGCCAGAGCTTACAATGTCCACTGCTCTGCCTAGCTCGGTGGTGACCCTAGGCATTGAGCAGTGCCCACATATGCAAAGAGGGAGGCTGTAGCTGTGTATCTGCAAGACAATTCTTGCTTTAACTTCCCAGAACTGGACAAGTGCCCACATCTCAGCACCGAGGCTCATGAAAGAAAGGCAGGGAGATGTCCTCTGGCCCTGCCCGAGCAGGAGCAGCGCCCCACCCCTTTAGAGGGAGATGCCACATGAACTTGGCTCTAACACATTTCAGAAGAACAGGCCCCTGTGAAATCAGGGGGAGGGAGAGGGGATATCGGGAAGCCTCCAAGGGGGCATCATACGCAAGAAAACTGACACCTGGTGTCACCAGAAGATGCCAGAAGAGGTGCCCGTATCATTGTGCGCACGAACGGGATTGTGTGTCACGGCACACCTGAGCTGGGCAGGGTGTCAAAGTCCACCTGTTTGCCTTGCTGACCAGAGAGGAAAGCAAACTGTTCAAGGTCACACAGGTGACTCAAATCCCAGACGAGACTCAGAGCTACAATCTCGGCGCTGTAACTTAGTCTGTACAAATTCAGTAACTTAGTCCCTACAGTCCTTCTTTCAGTCATGATCCACCACAGGGAATGGCCACGGGGAAAGATGGTAACTGAGTGCCCCTGATCGCTCACCCGTCCTGGGCAGGGAGGTGAATGGGGTTAAGGAGATAAGATGTCCGTATGGAGCGACACGTGTAACCATGGCCCCTTGTGTCTCACCCCCCCTGCAGTGCCCTCTTTCAGGACAAACTCGGGGAAGTGAGCACCTATGGGGATGACCTGCAAAAGAAGCTGTTGCCCTTTACCATAGAGATGCACGAACGCCTGACCAGGGACTCCCAGAAAATGAAGGAAAAGATTCAGAAGGAGCTGGAAGCGCTGCGAACCCGGATGCTCCCCCATGCTGAGGAGGTGAGCCAGAAGATCGGGCAGAACGTTCGCGACCTGCAGCAGCGCTTCGGGCCCTACACCGAGGAGCTGCGCACCCAGGTGAACGCGCAGACCGAGCAGCTGAAGACCCAGCTCACGTCCTACGCTCAGCGCATGGAGACGGCGCTGCACAGCAACGTGGGCAGCATTCAGACATCGCTGTCGCCCTTCGTGGATGAGTTCAAGGCCAAGCTCGAGCAGAACACGAAGCAGATCAAGGGACGCCTGGGTCCCTACAGCGAAGAGATCAAGCTCAAGATCGACCAGAACATGGAGGAGCTGCGCCGCAGCCTGGCTCCTTATGCGGCGGACGTGCAGGAGAAGCTCAACCACCAGCTGGAGGGCCTCTCCTTCCAGATGAAGAAGAACGCCGACCAGCTGAGGGCCAAGATCTCGGCCAACGCCGAGGAGATGCGACAGAGGCTGGAGCCCCTGGCGGAGGACGTGCGTGGTAAGCTGAAGGGCAACACGGAGGAGCTGCAGAAATCTCTGGCTGAGCTGAGCAGCCAGGTGGACAAGCAGGTGGACGAGTTCCGCCAGAAAGTGGCTCCCTATGGCGAGGCCTTCAACAAAGTTATGGTCCAGCAGGTGGAGGAGCTCAGGCAGAAGCTGGGCCCCTACGCGGGGGAAGTGGAAGACCACTTGAGCTTCCTGGAGAAGGATCTGCGAGACAAGGTCAACGGCTTCTTCAGCAGCCTCAAGCAGAAAGAGAGCCAGGACAAGTCCCTGGACCTGCCCGCGCCGGAGCAGGCACAGGTGCAGGAGCAGGCACAGGCCCTCGCCCCTTTGGAGAGCTGAGCTGCCCCTGGTGCTCACGCCCCACCGCTGACACCTGTCCAGCCCCGCCCCCTGTCTGTGTGTATGTCCCAAAGCAGTCCCTGTACCTCCTCGAGGATACATGTCCGGCGGGATATGACAACACCTCTCAATACTCAATAAAGCAGCTGAGAAACTAGCTCAGTCTGGTTGCCGTGCGGCTACTCCGTCTTGGGAGCTTGAGGTGGGGATGGGCCAGTGCTTGGCGAAGCTTGGGATGGGCGGCAGGGGCTGCTGGAAGGGTGGGTGGGGAGCACTGGGGAAATGAGACTGCAGAAAGGTGAAGGAAGGGTGCATGAGAGGGCATGGGGAGTGCCTCAAGCAGGAGGTGGCGGAAGCCACACGCTCTTGCAGCGGCAAGCAGGCCATCTTCTCGTCACGTAGCTGAGACTGGCCGGCAGCATGGACGGTGGGTGGACTTGCATTTCCCTGCAGCGTAAGTGGCAGGCGACACCGGAGAAGCGTGGCAGTTTTCCCACCTGTGCCAGAAGTTGCTGCCTGTGGGCTACCCCCCTCCTGGTGCCAGCCAGGATTAAGCCCAGGGCCCGCGTGTGCCCTCTGACAGCACCCAGGATACTCTGGAGCAGAAGGCTGTCCCCCCCCCCCCCAGCTACATGGAGCCTGGTGGTGGCGGGGCAGGGTGGGGAACAGGGCAGGGGACTTTTCATAATTGGCACCTGGGTGGTAAATGGACCATGAGGAGTGAGCTGAATGAGCCAATCGCGTTCATCAGCTCTTTAGCTGATTACTCAGGGCCAGATGGACTGACTGTCCAATTGGCCATTTTTAATTGATGTGGTCCAATCAGGTCCAGTCAAGTAGGGTGAGGGGCCCTGCAAGAGTCGCTATAAGGCCAGGCAGGTACCATCTTGGGACTCCCAGGCGCCCATATCGTGCATGTCCTTGCAAGAAAGGAGCCTCCAGCAGCCACTGAAGAGAAACCACCTGGGAAGCGCACCAAGGCCGGGCCTGGCATCGGATTGCTGTGTTAGTGCTGTGGGTCAGTGACTCCAGAGCATCGGTGTTTCTACCACCACCTCTGGTGACTGGGAGCCCAGCGCTTCCCAGCACGGCAGACAGGCCGCCAGCTCTCTGAGTCCTGAGTCCTGGTCCCTCTGAGAACTGTTAACACAGCATGGCACCCTCCCTCCCTCCGCTGCTGTCTGGTCTGGCATCCTGACCTTCAGACTGAGCCTGGGGCTGCACTGATATCATCTCAGCTGCCTGGCCTATGAGCATCTCCAACTGTGGTGAGTTGGGTCCTGGCTGGCTGCTACCAGAATACCACGCCCTCAAGGCCTTTGTGGGTGAGTTGATGTCACTTCTGCTTATTTCTTCTGAGTGAATTTCTGTGAGATTGCCTCTTGCTCCAGCCCCTGGAGGCTGTGCCTCTGTTTCTGACCTGTCCTGGGGTTCCTGCTGGTGATCTGGGGTGTGTCCCATCAGTCCTCGTTAGGGCAGTTTCCACCTTTTTTTTTCTGAGACTAGGTCTTGCTATTTTTGCCCATGGAACCGCAGGCTCATGTTGCCCAGGGTACCACAGACTCAAGTAATCCCCAGCCTCAGCTTCCCTGGTAGCTGGGATGACAGGTGCTTGCCACCACGCCCAGCTATTTTTTTGGGACTAAGTCTCGCTACTTGACCCTGGTGGCATGCGAACCGTGATCTCTGACCCCAGCCGTGGCTTCCTAGGCTGCCACCTACTGGCATGTGCCACCATGCCCGGCCAGTTTCCACCTTTCAATGAAGGTGATTTTCTTTTTTTGGTCTAAGTCCATGGGTGGTCATGTCTCTGTCCAGGCAAACCAAGGGATGTTTCTAGCAACTAACATGGCAGGGCACCCAAGGTGATCAGCCAGCTTTCAGAGGAGTTTTAGGAAAGGGTCTCAGGCTTCTCATGAGATCCTGAGTTTAGGCAAAATGCTCTGCTTTGGTCTGGGGAATCTATGGGAAGAGACCAAGATATTTTTAGTAAAAGGAAAAAAAAAAGCAAGTTCATTCATGTTATTATAAAATCATCCAATTTGTCACTTTTTAATTGATGAGTAATATTCCATTGTGTATATATATCACATTTTTTTCATCCAGTCACCTGTTTTCGGACATTTCGGTTGCTTCCATGTCCTTGGAATTATAAATAGTGCTGCAGTAAACATCCGAGTACAGGTGTCCCTTTGTACCCACATTGAAGTCTCCTTTGGGTAGATTCCCAAGAGAGCAGTTGCTGGGTCATATGGTAGTTCCATTTTCATTATTTTGAGGGCCCTCCACACAGCAGAAACAAACAAAAAAGAAAAAGACAGAAACGAAATGGTTTCACTAATATGTGGGACATGGGAAAGATAAAAAACCATGAAGAAAAGTCAAAACAAGCCAACAACCAAATTAAAGTACACAACTTGGGGGGTGGGTGGGATAGGGTGGGAACGGTCGGGGGGGATGAACCCCAGAGATCACAAAGATGTGAAATTTATATATAAATAAATTATCTAAAAAAAACAAGGTTCCTGGGTATCATCCAATCTTCATCACATGCACATCTGTGTGTCACTGTGCAAGGAGGGAAAATGTCTGTTCAATAGCCAGACCAGAATTCCTCTTAGAAAAGGACAGTTCACTCTGCTATTGACCAGGAGATCCTGAGACTGGCTGTAAGGACAACGTGCCACACGACATCACTGCTCCATGCCATCCCCATGCAGACATTTGATGAGGTAACGACTGGTGGGAGAGGAGGGATGGTCACAGGAGGGAAAATGAGGACTAAAAAATGATGCTGAAGTGTCTGTCTCCCCCTCCTCCCACCCCCCACCTCTGCAAATGATGGCCAGTGAGGCATGTCTTTGGCAGAGAATTATAGAAATTTTAAATACCAGCATGGCAATGAAACTGGCAAGCTGTGACCACTAGTTGATGCGTAGAGGACACTACATATGTACCATGTTGGCCATAACAGACCATGATGTCAAAGATGCTGCTGGTGTTTCAGAAAGGTGAGATACCTTATCTAGCAAGTGGTATATTTTTGTTTCAGATCTTGATTCAAGTCTAATCTATTTTGACTCAATTTTTGTGATCGATGTGCTACTGTGATCTAGTTTCATTCCTTTGCGTGTGGCTGTTCAGCTTTCCCAGCACCACATATTGAAGAGACTTTCCCTCTCCATCATAAGTTCTCAACACCTTCATCATAAATTAGTTGTCAAATGCAAGATCGTATTTGAATTCCGACATGCGACTTAGGTAGAAGAAAGAAATGTGGGAGCCAAGCAATGAACTCATTTCGGTTCATCTTGAAGGATGGGTTTTACTTTTTCCTTTAAACATTAACATTTCCTTTAAACATTTTTCATTTAAACATTAATGTAGTGCTGGGATTATAATATTTTAGTATTACTTTTTTAAATAGCAATTTATATAACAATGCTCCATTGTCACCATTTTGATTGTATAATTCAGTGACTATTAATTGCATTCATAGTCTAGTATAACCATTATCTCCAAAATTTTTCCACCATCTTAAACAGAAACTCTATCTGTTCTGCACCAATTCTCTGTTATCACTTCCCCACTCCAAACCTTAGTTTTGTTTCTTTGGGTTTGCCTATTCTAGATAGCTCATGTAATTGGGCTCTTACAATACTGGTCCTTTTGTGTTTGGCTTATTTCACTTAGCATGTTTTTAAGACATATCCATGTTGTCACACACTTACCACATCCAATCCTTTTCATGACTGCATAACATTCCATTTTATGGTAGCATAAGGCTATGCCATTGTATGAATATACAACATTTTGCTTACCTGTTCATCAACTGATGAACATTTGAGTTGTTCCCTTTTGACTATTGTGAATAGTGTTGCTATGAACATGAGTATAGAAGTATCTGAGTTCCTGTTTTTAATAATTTGGGATAAATGCCTAGGAGTGAAGGTGCTTTAGTTTTTACTGTGGTCATCATGACACAAAATGCACCAATTTAGCTGTTTTTAAGAGTCCAGCTCAGTGGCATTAAGTACATTCACCTTGTTGTGCAACTATCATCATCATCCATTTCCAGAAATCCAGGATGCTTCATCCTTCCAGGCTGAAAGTACTCATGGAAAAACTTTCCCTTCCCTCCCAGACTCTGGCAATCACTAACACAGACTTTCTGTCACTATGAATTTGTCTCTGTCATTGTCTAAAGTCTGGCCCATTGTCTAAAGTCTGACTTATTTCACATAACAATGTCCTCAAGTTGCATCCATGTTGTAGCATGTTAGAATTTCCCTCCTTTTTCAGGCTGAAGATGGTTTCATTCTGCTTATCCATTCACCCATGCATGGAGTCTGACTTGATTCTACTTTTTGCCTACTGTGAATAATGCTATCCATATGTGCGTAGAAATATTTTCAAGTGTTTGCCCTCAATACTTCTGTGTAAATACCCAGAAATGGAATTGCTGGGTCATGTGGTCATTCTATGTTTAATGATTGGAAAAAACAATCTACATGTTTACAGCAGCACTGCCGTTTTGCATCCCACCAACAGTGCATATGGGTTTGCTTCTTCACATCCTTCCAAGTCTTGTTATTTTGTTTTCCTCCCCCCAAATAATAGCCAGCCTAATAGTATTACTTTAAAAACTGGAAAGAAATAGAAATTCATCAGTGCTTCTCTAGGATCCAGCCTGTACCATCTGACAAGACTGAAGCACACACTGGAGACCTCACGCTCAGTTCACAACAAGTACCCGGGAAGGGCATTTTTTGGACTCCAGCCTGGCACACATCAATATCTCCCAACAGTTGCCACACATCAATATCTCCCAACAGTTGCCCAGAGTCCAGCATTCTTTTGGGACTGAAGCGTCCCTGGTTGCCTCTGGCAGCTCAGGTTACCTGAAGATAAAGGATTTCTCAGTGGGTATGGGTCAGTGCCCCCTAAGGAACATTCAGGAAGCACTGGCTGAGATTCCAGTCACATCCTTATACCCATCCCCACAGCTCGGAGGGCAGAAGTCATTTGGGAACATCTGAGGAGCCCTAGCCCTGAGAGCTCTGGTATATGAGAGGTCTGGGGTGATTAAAGAGAGCAAGCCAAACAGGATAAGGGGAGGGCCCTGGAGCCTTTCTCTTCATGTCCCCACAGGGCCTGGCTGCTATCGAGAGCTTGTCCTGACTGGGTCAAGAGCAGCACCTGTCTGGGGACGCAGTGTGCTCCTGGCATCACCATAGAACACCCTGTTGTCCCCAGGAGGGAGGGCACAACAGCGGCATGCTCCAGGCAGAGGCTCAATGAGGATGAAATGACCCTCCATGTCCGAAAGCACAAAGGGTGGGGCCATGATGTCTCTGTGTGAGGACAGCCAGCTCGGAATGGAGGGACACGGTGAAAGAGACACTGTGCACATGTCAGGAGAGTGAGGACTGAGGTGCCTGTTGGGGATGGTGGGTTGGTGCTAGGTTGGCTGAAGAGCTACGACCTAGCAAATGGCATAGTGAGGGTATGACAACTCAAGGGCTAAGACCTAAACCATAAAATCACAAGACACTAGGACTGGAGAGAACCATTTTGTCCAGCTTCTTTGACATCATCTCTAACAAATGATGTAGCATGTTAGTCTAGTCAGAAATCTAGACTAGTAGCTTTTTGAAGTCCAGCACCTCATTTGTTTGCACATAAAAAGCCTCATAGACCCTGCGTTCTAGCTCCCTCCACCCCCATGTGGTCCCTCTCATGTTGCAGAGGGCTGACCTTTGTGTTTAAGAGGCAATGGGGGCACTGAGACTCTCACAGCTGAGCTACAGGTATTGTGGCTTCCATGCTGCTTTCTTATTCACTCTCAATCATCTAGGAATGTTAGACAGTCACCACATTGGGAGGATACTCATGCAGGAAGGGTTCCCACCTCTGCCAGTCAGGTGAGTGACCACCTGAGAAACAGACCCTCCAGACCAGATAAAGATCCTGCCCATACATCTGAGCAGGATACAAGAGAAGGAACATCAAGAGTCAGCCACTGCATACTGGATTGGAGAAATGACCATGGTGATGACCTATCACAGAACCACAACTATGGTCTCACCAGGAGTGGATAAGCCAAAATTCCAGTGCTGATATGCCATCTAAGAGAGCAAGGTGCCCCTCCCCATTCCACAGGAGAGGAAGGGCACAGAGTTGGGACAGTGGCCTCACAACAAAGCTGTAAACTGAGGGTGAGGAAATGATCTGCAAAGGCCTTCAGCAGATGCCTGTCCTCATTGAGAAACTCCTTTACCGACAAAGGTTGGAGGTGAGGCCCCCTCCAGGGCAGAGCTATAAGGCAAAGAGGCAGCAACATGGCACAGAAAATGAATTGGAGAAGACAGCCAGCAATGAGAAGACACTGAGAGACCTCAAATGAGCACGAACTGGCTGCCCAATACAAAGTTAAGACTGAAAACCTACCAGCAGGGTTTGTCATGTCCCATGAACATAATCCCTCACCCAGCAATAGGACTCTGCCACAGGAAATGTAGACCAACAAAACAACAAGGAGAGAGGAGGCTGAGTGAACAGAGATGGGTGTCAGGGGGTGGGAGAGGCATTCCAACAACCATTTATATTGTAAGAAATTTAAAGAATGAATGAAAAAGAAAAAGAAAAGAAACAGACTCTCTGGTCTGGGAGAAAACTTCAGGTGACTACATCCTTTAGAAACATTCAGAAACATCCTGAAACCTTATGGCATGTCCCAAACCAGAACCACACAACCAAGTTGATGACCCCAGAAGTTGTGAGATCTCATAAGACATGAAGTCTTGGAGGTGGTTTGTTATATAGCCAATAGCTAACTAATACATAAAGCCTAACACAATGCCTGACACATGATCACCGCTCAGGTGCTGAGTGAATGAATCTTGCTTAATATTATAAGCTGCCATGGACGGTCAGCCTATTATCTCCTGAAACAATTAATTTTCTCTTTGGACAACCCTTAAAGATGATCAAAATTTAACTGATTCATTTTCAGTATAGCTTTGGTCCTATTTTTATTTCTTTTTTGAACCACAGAATAATTCTACTTCCTTTATACATATATTCTGCCCACTGAAGTCTACTTAGAGACTCCTGGCATGGGGCCCCAAACCTTATCACAGAATTCAGCCAGAGTGTGCTGTACTTCACAGCTGCACTGGGACAAAGAATCTTAGTTGGTTTCTGCAAAGGCAGAAGTGTTGCTGTCTTGTTTGTTGTATAGTTCGTGATTTGTCCAATGACTAGAACTTAGTAGATTCTCAAAAAATAATTGTTAAGCCAATACATGAACATAGCATATCTTTTTCCCTTGCTCAGTTGTATAGCATATGCATGTTCATCTTTACCAGGTAATGATAAATCATTCTCCAAGATGATTACAACACTTTTTCTTTGTTCCTCCCTGTAAGAGGAACTACCTGAACTGGTCTAATTTTTTTCTTGTTTTTTTTCCCCATCTCTGCATGCTCTTCTTTCTGGAGGGTTTCTTTTTCATTGATTCTGTTTTTGTTTCAGCAATCCTGTTTTAATTTGCCAGAATTTTAAAAAATTTCATGACTGTTCCTTACAGCATTCTGTTCTTGTTTCATCAATATGATACAGTCTTTCAGCCTCTGATGAAGTTAACTGGCATTTCTGCATAATCTCAATTTCTTTTTTTGATTTTTTTCTATCTTTCATGTTTCTTCAAGTGACTGGTATCCTTTTCCTGTGCTTAAATTGACTTGAAACTCTGAGTTCTTGAGTAGAATTTCCTGATTCTGAGCTTCAGTGTAGGGAAAAGCTACTGGATGTCTACTTGGGGAGCCCCCACGTTATAATGTTAGTCTTTTCTTTTGAGCTGGTCCTGTTTCCCAAGGAAGTTTCTTCCATTTTCTTTTGGTTTTTTTGTTTTGGTTTTGTTTTTTCTTCCATTTTCTTATTGGGAGGACCTAGTTCTCATTATCAGTAGAAGCAGCAGGATGGGACTCAGCATTCAGAGAGTGTGCTTTACTTTCATTCTTTCTGTTTCTAGTATAGCTCTCCTGCCCTTGGTTCTGCCTGTTATTTGCCTTCCACAGATGTTTGGTCTTTTCCTCTGCAGAAAATAACTTTCAATTTCCTACCAAGCAGAGAGAGGAGTGGCAATTTAACCTACTTTTAAAAAAGCTTCAACCCATCTTTCCTATTTTGCAATTACAATCTCATTCACCTCTCTTCTCAATGGTACCAGAGTGTCTGCAGTGCAGGGCTGTTACCAGGTTGTGCAAGTGTGAACTGCGGACATTATGGAATGTTGTGTTCATTATGACACATGTCTGGCAGATGGCAGTAGAGTATCTTGAGAAATAGGAGGCCAGTTCTAACTCATGCACAGGTGCAGCATGAGTTAGCAGCAGGTACCCTGCTATTCCTTGATCTTTTGTGAATTCTGTGCATAAATCAAGTTGGAGATCATCTTTGCCCATGGTCAAACTGACATCAGCTTTTTCAGGCTTACTGTGTTAGTCAGCAGACTTAGCTGTCTGCTTTCTGGCTTTGAAAATTTTGCTCTGGTCTTTTCTTCCATTTTTCTCATCCCCATGTTTCTACATCTTCCCTAAAAAATTGTCTTTCTTGTAGTTTGAGGAAGGGATCAGAAAAACAATAAAAGTGAAATTAGATCCATGCATTTGACTTCCTGTGTTTACCTGAAAGTCCACAGCAGTGACATAAACAGAAGGTCACTGCAGGCTTTCTGGTGCATTCTTTGTTTTAGCATCTAAGTCACTGATTCTAACCTACCTGGGTCATCTTTAGCAGCACTGCAGTTTGTGAATAGGAATGTAGCTGTCTAGAGAATGCTCTTCTGTTATAATATTTATGTGAAGGAAATAAGCATGGAAAGCATGCATTTAGCATAAAGATGTTCTTTGCAGAGATGTTTATCATTTACAATGTGAAAAACAAAATAATGTATAAGAGGAGAGTGTTAAATTATTGTATGTTTCAATGAACATTTAATGACATGAGTGCATATTACTTATATATTCTTTCAGTGACAAGTCAGCTTACTAACCAGCTTGCTGATATGAAAAGAAATTTGTGAAACATAATTAAATATGTGCACAGATTAAAAAAAAGATTGAAGATTATACAAGAGCAGATGGTGGCATTATGGGTGATTATACATTATATATGTTTTTTTTTTTTACTATTACATTTTCTATGTTGTACTCTTAAATATTACCAACATGAATGGCTATTTACTAATTTTTGTTAATATTTTAATGGGCAGGACTTCATCCTCATGAAGATCAGATACTCTTAATTCCATCCATAGATCTGACCACATCAGCAAAA
Organism: Uropsilus gracilis; assembly: GCA_004024945.1. Taxonomy (NCBI): domain Eukaryota; kingdom Metazoa; phylum Chordata; class Mammalia; order Eulipotyphla; family Talpidae; genus Uropsilus; species Uropsilus gracilis. Next base: position 70,221 of record PVHY01004719.1, read on the forward strand.
ATTTATGTTTGTGGTACTTTATCTTGATTTTATGCAAAATTTATCATTCCTTAGGTGACTCCTAAGTACCATTCAAAGGTCCCTAGTTATAAAATCCCATGAAGATATTTATTTTGCAAATTGGTGTTTGGAAAAGCTTTATTTTCCCTGTGAATCTAGGGTGTTTCCTCCTTCTGATAGGACAATGATGGAGCTGATTGAATTTCCCTCTTTCTGGGCTTCCAGGAGGTCTGAAACCAGCATGAAGGCCAACTCCTGCAGCCTTGTCCTTTCTTATTGCCTTGAGATTGTGTCCATCAGGTCTAGTTATTCATCAGGTCATGATTTTCTGTTAATATGTTTATTTTCCCTGGTCCTGAGGGTCTCCTCAGCTCCTTTACCATATCATTATTATCATCACCATCGTCATCACCATCACCATCATCATCATCACCATCCTCATCACCACCACCACCATCATCATCACCACCATCATCATCATCATCTCATCATCATCACCACTATCATCATCATCTCTATATCCTTGTCAGTGGCCTCAAATCTTTCACTATGAGGAACGGTATGTGCCAACAAAACCAAATAAATAAATAGCTAAAACTCTTATCTTGTTGGCACCACCTCCATGTTGACTTGGAGTGTGCTCGGTACATTTCAAGGTACCAGAGTCCACGTCATTGTCCCATCAGGTGTTGCGCCACTGGCAGGTGTTTCTGACACAAACATCTAGCTGTGGGGCATTTCCAGCCATGGTGGTCATGAGCACAAGGCTAGGGGTTTATGGACCTGGTGCTGCAGCCACAGCTAGTGCTGGTTCGACCTCTGTGGGCACTGGAGATGAGAGGATCCAGGGAACATGTTTATGTGTGGAAAGGGCCAAGAAAGAGGTCAAGGTGGACATCCTGGTGATGATTTGGCAGAGTCCCTGGGCTTGGCTGTCCTTTCTCTGGTTGACCCTGAGCTTCTGTTCCTGTGCCCAGAGCAGCTTAAACATGGACCCTGGCTTCTCTGCATTTCAACAGCCCTCTTTCTCTCAATTCATAAACCCCTTGGGGTGAGGGGAAAGGGCCTGGCTTTCTCCTGAGCACAGTGGGTCCCTGACTTCTCCCAGTAAGGAGTGTAGAGCTGCTGTAGTTCTGGTTCTAGAAGCAAGGTTCTCTCTTATGGTAAGTAGGAGATGCTATGTTGAGCATGGACTTCAGAGTCAGACAAGACCCAAGATTGACCTGAGCAAGTTACTGAATCTCTCTGAGCCTCAGTTTCTCTGTAAGTAAAATGAGGATAACAATACCTGCTTTGGAGCACTGGCTTGAGCAGTATGGATAATAGCTAATAAAGGTAAATACTGGGCACACAGTCAGTGCTCAATTGTGGGGTTGTTGTTATCAAGTCTTTTTCAACCCTATAGGACTAGACTCTGAGAGGCAGAGCGACTTGAAGGCAAGCCAAGTCTTCCTTCTCAGGCTGCTTCCTACCAGCAGGCTCCAGCCACTTGGAGTCCTTTATCACTTTTCCCATCCACCATGATGCATGAACCTCTGCCCATCATGCCCTTACTCAGGCTGGGCATGTTGCTTCTTCCCTTTCTCAGCTGGAGAATTCTTTCTTTGCTCTAGACACCTGAAACATCCCTGGGCTGGCATAGCTAACCAGTTGGGTGTTCTGGTTCATCTATATAAGTGTTTATGTCTTGTTATGCCCCAGAACCTGGTGGGACAACTAACACACAGTGCATGGTCCCCTCTCTAGGTCCCAACCACATTGGTCTTGTCAACTGCTGCTTTCATGGAGGCTTTGGATACATTTGATGGAATGTGAACTTTGTTCTAGACCCACCTTGCTTCACATCTCTGTGGCTCCTGGTCATAGCCCCAAACCTGAGGCTCTCTGGCAAGGTGACCTCTCCCTGCTCTCTCACAGAGGTCTTTGCTATTCTCCCTACCCCAAACCCAAAGTGCTATCTCCTCCCCACTTCCCTGTCGCAGAGGAGAACAAGCACCTCTCCTTTCAGCCTGGCCAATAATACTTCCTCACACCCCAGGCTTCCCTCAGAATCTGCTCCCTGGCCTCTATTGCAGTCCTCTTCCAGGAGGCTGGAGTTCCCAGGTAGGGTTGCCATGACCATTTCACCTTTGATGCTGAGTGCTCCCTCCCTCGTGCTCTCTGTGCCTTCTTCATTCACTGAAGACTTCAGCTTCTGGCTCTGAGTTGACTACCTCCTCTTCTCCCTGGAGCTTACCTTTTCCCCTATAAATTCATAATCCATGTGAATAATCTATCCAGCACCTCTCCTCTCAACTCCTCGGCCTCTTCAGTTTCAGCATCCAGTCAAGCACGCCTGGGTACTCGGGGGACCTGGCACCAGCTCCACCTCTTGCAGCTTATTCTCAAACATCCCCTGGGATGTCCAGTGTGGTGCCCAGTGCCTGTCCATCCTCTCAGTCATCCCCTATGCTTCTGCCTCGCTCCTTCCCTTCTTCCAAACACTCCCCTTTAGTTCCCTAAGCCCCTTGTCTCCTTGTCTTTCTCTTTTACTTCCCTGGTAAAGACTGATTCAGGATAAGTCTGGTTTCTGCCTTCCGTCTTCATCCTGTGGGGCCCTGCTAGAGAAATTATGTTGTTGTGAGTGTCTCTGTGAATTCCAGGCTCCAGCGTCCAGTGGGCCCTCAGCTGGTAAGTTTTCTCTGAGCTCCTCAGTCTCTTGCCTGTCCTCCAAAACTGTGATAAAAAATATTTCTCAAGCCTCCATCTTTCTCTATTCCTTTACACTTCGCTACTTTCTGGGTTCTACATCCATCACCTCCCTGCATCTGCATCGATTAGATTCACCAACCATCTCTGCATACTCCACCCTTTAGCTTACCTCATCTTCAACAATGGACAGTACTAGCCTCTTCCTCTCTCTCTCTCTTTTTTAAAATTTTATGATGAAATATCTTAAGCACACACGAACTGTGCAGGTGGTAGTGTCATGAACATCCAGGTACCGATTACCAACACTTAACAAATAATATTTCATGTTTCTGTCTTAGAATCTTAGAATTTTTTTAAAGAAATGAAATGTGATAGATACAGTAAAAGTGCCCATCACTCCACTCCAGGTTCATTTCCCTTCTCTCTCCAAAGGCTGTCAGTGAATAGCCTGAAGTAGGTGAGTCTTATTTCCATCCATTTTTTTTTCTTCTAGGGATAGTAATGCAGTCACAATGATAAGTAGCAATTTGTATGTTGTGAAGACTATGTAAATATGACATTGTTTGCATCCTTATACACTTGCTTTCTCCTCTCGCTCTTTACATCACATTCTGGGGACATAGCCGCGTTAGTACATACAACTCAAGCATGTTGGCTTTTGCCAGTTGTACTCCTCCCTGTGGAGACACCTGAATTACCCTGACCCCCTCTGTGGGTGAACATTTAGATTGTTTTCCTTTCCTTTTTTTTTTTTTTTTTTGGCTGAGCTAAACAACCCTTGCATCTTCCTTGGGATCTAGTATGTAGTCGAATATAAGCAATATTTGGGATTTCCTGTATGCATATTTCTCTCTAGGTCAAGTTTTCTCACTTTTCTGTGATTTTATCAATTTTGAGAAGATAGTAACCACTAATTTGTCAAGCTGTCTTTGTGACTCAGTAGCTTTTTGATTTCTATCCCTATGGCTATATTGTTAGGTTCCTATGTTTTATTTTCCTGGTGAATTTCTTTTCCTATTAATCCGTTTTGCCCCTAAGCTTAGGTGTTCTGATATTATATTGTTACACCTGGTTTCTTTTGATTATTTTTTTCATTCTGGTATGTCTTTCAAAGTACTCCCCCAAACTTTTTAAATGTTCTCTGACATTATATTTTAGGTATGCATCATATATAGCAAATAAACTTTTTTAAGATAAAATTCTATCTGAAAGCAATAATAACAATAATAAGTGCTTATACAGCAATTATAATGTGCCAAGCACTGTGCTCTGAGTGCTTTTTATTTTACTATCTTAGAACATTTATTTCCCACAAAATCTATGAAGTAAGCACATATAGTCCCCTCCACCTCCACCTCGTTTTATTAGTAGGGGGAAAAAGGCACAGAGAAGTTTAGTAACTTGCCCAAGGCTTCAGAGTAATCTGAATGAGAATTTTAACCCAGGCAGTCTGGCTCAAGTCCATGATCTGAAGACTGGTTTAATCTAGTTCTTTTCATTGTTATTGTTGGTTTATTTCTACCACATTTTGTATTTTCTACTTACCACAATATTTCTTTGCTCTTTTATTTTCTTGCCTGCCCCTCTGTGGGTTTAATTAGGTGACTTTTTATTAAAAGTAATTTCATGTTTACTCTTAAATATGCTTTTTAATTTTATGAAAGTGTACAGTTTAAAGAATTGAACAATTCTGTAAGTTAGTATAAAAAACCCAGAATGTCTTAACCCCAATTTCACTTTTCACTCTGTGAAATCAATAGGTTTTGATTTTTAGAAGATTCTGTGTCTACTCTGATATTTAAGGTTTAAATTTACCTTATTTTTAGGATTAAATTGCCTATTATGTTTAATGAAAATTAGGTTCTCATATTTACACAAACCCTGTACACACATTAACCACACACACACACACACACACACACACACACACACACACTTTCTATCTCCTGCCTTCCAACTTAATAGATCAGAATTCTGTTAAAATGATGACATCACACTTGGTATTTGCATTATCATGATTAGGTGCATGTGATTTTACCATGGAGATGTTTTCAATAAGATGATTTTGTTTCTCTTTGCTGTTAATAATTGTCTTTTGCTGTTGCTTACTTGCTTTTTTTTATTTACTTGTTTTTGTTTTGTTTACTTGTTTAATATTTTTCAAAAATTGATCTCCAAATTCTCACTCCACTTGTTTAAATCTTGAATATATATGGAAAGAGGCTAGGGAGCAAAAATCAGTTCCATCCTGATTGTTTTACAACTTGCCCAAAATCTGGACTCCCAATTGATGCTTTTGAACAAACTGCTACTTTTCTTAGTCAAGTCAATCCAATCTTTTAGGACTCAGATGCTCCATATGTTCTGGTGCACATTGAACCTCGCAACAAAAAATGCTTGTCACTCAGTTTTCCTGTCCCACTCAATCTCTGCAGTCACACCAGCCTCAGGCCAGGTGTGGCTTCCTGAGGGTTTATCACTTTGAATAAGGCTGATTAGAGGAAACAGTAGGAGGAGGCTAGTAAGCCTGGGAGAACTAGCCGGGTATGTAAGCCAGGCTTTCTGGTTCACATCCTAGATTCCTCTTTCTTGGTTTACTCTCTCATTTTGGTGGAGCACATCCTCTGCTAGCTTTCTGAGAATGGGCACGAGACACACATATTTTGAGAACTGAACATGAATGTATGCTCCCTGCATACTAGTAGATAACATTCTAAGCTGGACATTTTTCTCTCAAAATTTGGAAAACACTGTTTTCATTGTCATTTAGCTTCCAGTGTTGCTACAGAGAAGCCCAAAGCCACCTGAAAATGATCTATTTTTTTTTCCAGAAGTTATGAGGATTCATCACTTTCTTCCTCTAAGGACAAAAAATCTGTGGTCATGAGCTTGGGACTTTTTTCATCCACAGTACTAGGTGCAAGTGTACTAGATGGGACTTTTCAGTCTGAAAACCCATTTCCCTTTTTGAGAGAAAATTTCCAGAATAATTTCTTTCATTTCCCTTACTCATTCTCTTGCTGGAATTTATGATCTTAACGCTAAATTACTGGACTGCGTCTCTAATCTTCTAAATTTTTTCTCCTTTTTTACAGCCCCATCTTTCGCTTATAAACTTTATTGAGTTTTTATTGTTTTTGTTTTTGATTTATTTCTGCTATCAATAAAGAAATTATAAGAACTCTTTCCCCTGCCAACCACCCATGTTATTTAAAAATTCATATTTTGCTTTATGGCAAATTATCTTCCATCATCATCTTTTCTTTAATAAATGTACTTTTCCTTTATCAAATGTTCTTTTTTCTGCAAACTCTGCTTTCTCTAATTTGTTATTTTCTAATTTGTTTTTGCCTTGTTCCAGATTTTCATGAGAGCCTGTTCTTAGATGTGCTACAATTCTTGGTTGCCTGTGTCTGATTATGAGTGGGAGATCATTAGGATACTGGCAGGACATACTTTATAAAGTAAAGCAGTGTGATATTGGCATATGGAACAGATCAATGGGAAATTCAGAAATAGGTCCAAGAACTTATGAAAATCTGATGTGAGAAACGTTAAGGACTTAAATAATGGGGAGATAGTGATGAAACATCTGACTAACAGAATTGTCTACTTGAGTTCTTTAGGAAGAACTGTAGTTCATTTCTGTTGATGGAGAGCTATTTTTTAAAAACATAATCATGTCAGCTATCCAACAAGAGAGATGAAGATTAAAACAACAATAAGATGCCATTTCACACCCATGAAAATAGCACATATTAAAAACACTCCTAATAAGTGGGAAGAGAATCTATAGAAAGTGGAACCCTATTACAATGCTGGTGCAAACATGGAAAACAACTGGATTTACTTTAAACAAATTAAAAATGGAAATACCATATGACCCAGCTATACCATTTTTGGGCATCTACCCAAAGAATATGAAACCATCAACAGAAAAAAAACAAAACAGCAGCACTATTTATCATACTCAGAAGCAGCAGATATTTGGATTGAGAAAATATGGTATAGCCACACTGTGGAGTACTATGCAGTCATAAGAAATGGTGAAATGCAGCCATTTTCAACAAAGTGAAAAGAGGTTTGACAGAATTTTGTTTAGTAAAGAAAGTCAGACAATAAAAACTAATACTGAATAATTTTACGGAAGACAATTCAATGATGAAAACTTTCAAAAACTGGTGACCACGAATGACACCATGAGGATTCTGAGCTTAGGGGTGGAAGGCTAGGGTTGTGGTGGGGATAGGGTTAGGGGTGATGAGGAAAGCGCCAAGGGGATACAAGAGATATAGTGGGGGGGGGAAACAATAAATCTTTAACATTAACAATTTAATCTTTAACACCCCAAAATTAAGTAAGCTGAAACATGTAGAAGGAATAATAGAATTAGAAAATCACCATTTACCCCCAAACAGAGGACTGGATGAAAAAAATGTGGTATATATACACTATGGAATATTACGCATCAATTAAAGATGACAAATTTGATGATTTTATGATAACATGGATGTACTTAGAAGAAATCATATTAGCAGAAATAAGTCAAAAAGAAAAAGACAGAAACCAAATGGTTTCACTAATATATGGGATACAGGGAAAAAATAAACAAAAGCCATGAGGAAAAGTCAAAACAAGCTAAGCACCAAACTGAAGCACACAACTTCGGGCAGGGGGAAAGAGGGGAATGGTGGGGAGGGTGGGGGGTAAATCCATGGGATTACAATGATGTGAAATTTATATATAAATAAATTTTTTTTAAAAAGAAAATCACCATTTAGCAACTCTTTAAACAAAATCAATTCAGGCAAATCAGACTGCTAAGATATCACTTAGTACCAAGGAATTACAATTGTTATTTGTTATGACAAAGGGAAATAACACCTATACAAATATATGAACTTAGAATTACCATCTTGCTTAGTAACAAAACTTAGCATCCCCCACAAGTAGGTAACTGCGTATTGCACATCTCCTGAAATGTTATAAATTCTGTAGCATGAAGTTCCTGTTTTACCTTCCAGGTGTTCTTGCCAGAAAAGAAGCTGGGGTGAAGGCTTGAGTCAGTCACTTTAGGATGAACCATCTATACTACAAAGACCCCCCTCTAAAATGTTTCCTTAGCTTATTTTGTCGACTTTGTCAACTTTCCCAGGATCAAGGTGCCGGTCTCCTTCGAGGGTAAAGTGTAAACCACCAGACTTTTGGTTGAAGAGAAAGATTGTGTGTGGAGGAAGGTATCCTATAATGCAATATAGGAAGTTCTAAACTCCCTTTTTTTGGATACAAGAGCCTGCTCCCCAACACAACCTTATTTTCCCTAGGTCAGAGACTCACTCATTAACCCCCTCAAAGGAATAGATCTGTGATTTCCTGCTGCTTTGAGGTGAGAAACCCGGAAACCCAGATGAGCAGAGCTGGAAAGGACATCTGCTTCTTAGATTCCTAACAGTCTGCCACATTTTAAGCCCCACTGCAGCCCACACTTCTAGAGTGATTTGTTGCTGCCAATGACTGAGCTTCAAGGAGTTCGGTAGCACAAATTGGGAGATTTCTTGGGTTTCCATTGATGATTCAAAGTTTGTCTTGTCAGATGTGTCTAGTTACCACTGTTTGACCATCTGGAAGCTTCCCAGCTTCCAAAATGTCTTTGATCTCTTGTTCTTTTTGTGGATTTCGCTTTTTTTTTTAAAGTGCACTTTAGTGCCATTTTATTGGGATTTCAGAAAAGAGCAGAAGCTAATGCATACAATCAATCCACCATCTTTTACTAGACGTCAAGTTGATGTTCTTTAGTCTCTTTTTCCATATACTAGTTACAAAGTTGTCCATTCTTTGTATCCTTTAAATGGGTTATCCTTAAAATTTTAATAATGCTGCCTGACCTAATAAAGTCTAAAGATAATCAATAGCTGTCTCCATCTTCTTCCTGAATAATGCAAAGACTGAAAAATACTTTAACTTTGATCTCTCTTTTCCCATTCCCATGCTACTCTGGTCTAATATTTTTGTTCCTCTTTGTTTATAATCTTGTTTATAACCTTCTCTAAAGTAGTTACTTTATCAATAACTATTGAGATTCTCTACCACATGACAGGCACAGTTCTAAGCACTTCAAATACAACAGAGGATAAGGCAAGATTAAACTACATGTTAAATATTTCATGTTAGGTAAAGTTATATGAAATAGTCAATATTTTGCCAGTTTTTACTTAAAAAACCTAATCTCATATGGTTTAAAATATATTTATACTTAGATATCTATACACACACATTTAAGAATATAAAAATCAGTAATGATTATTTCCATTTCTTTAAACATTCATTAATTGCATTGCTTCCATTTCAAGTTGTATCCTTCTCTTTTTCAGGTTCTGTTTCCTTTTTTCATCCTTAATAATTCTTTCAATAAGGAACTATGAGTGGTGAACTCAATCTGTCTCTGAAATTAACTTATTAACCTTTTTCTTTTATTACAATATAATTGACAGGCAACATTTTATTAGTTTTAGGTGTGCAGTGATTTGGTATTTGTATATATTGCTGAACAACAACAATAAGTCTAGTTAACATCCATCATTACACATAGAAAAATCTTTTTTTTTGTGATGAAAACAAGATCAGTACTCTTAGCAATTTTCAAGTATGCAATACAATAGTATCACCTCTAGTCATTACACCATACATTACATCCAATGAATGATCTAACTTATACCTCAAAGCTATAGGAGTTCCTTATGTATATTTTAGAGGCCACCTCATATTGGATATGTGGTTTACACATATTTTCTCCCATTTTGCAGGTTGCCTTTTCAACTTGCTATGATTTCCTCTGCCGTGGAGAAGTCTTTTAGTTTTTAGTCCATCTTTCTTGGTGTTTCTTTGCTTTTTGGTGCCTTTGTTTTTTGTGTCAAATTAAAAAAAATCATTCTGCCAGAAAACTATCTTGGGTCTTTTAAAACAGTTCAAATCATTATTTTAAAAAGCATTGTTATTGTTGTTTAATTCACATCTTCATAACAAAACTACTGTTGTGGGGCAATAAAATACCTTTTTTGGAGAATAATATACCTTTTAATTCAAAATCATTAAATTCTTTTTACTCTATATTTAAATGATCTCATGAATTCTTGGATTAAAACCAACTAACCAAAATGGCTGCATTTTCTGAAAATATGAAGCAACAGAAACACTAAAGAGACAGGAAGTTCATGTGGAAGGAATTTGGTTTGAAATGTGTCATAACTGATATTTGGCCCTTCTTATTGCATCATATTTGGAGACAAAAAATTTCAGGTGGTTACACTATTATAAGCTGAACTATATTGTACATGCTACGTTGGTTGACTTTGAGCATGCAGAACTGGTGGCTGCAACTGTATTTGTTTTCCGTAGCTTTTCTCTCTTTTGATTATCCTTCCACTATTGTCCCTAATTTAGACTCTGAATCACTCTGGACAAGTTAGGTACTATGGTAATAGCAAACCCCTGAATCTTAGTGGCATAACACAAGTCAATTTGTCCCTCACTTGCTCCTCTACTCACTAAATCAGAATATAGACCCTCTTCCTCCGCAGCTGTGTCATCTTATAATTCTTTTCTTTTACCTGACAGGAAGGAAAGAGGAAATATGAAAAACTGTGACATTGACTCTTAGTTGTCCTGGGCCAGAGGTGACCCATTTTTTTTTTCTCACAGCCCATTGGCCAGAAATACTCACATGGCTCCAACTAATTGTGAAGAAGATTGGGAAATGGGGGGGGGGGGCAAGGGATGCCTCTTTAGTGAGCATTAATGAGATGCGAGATGAGAGGATCTTAACCCTGTAAATGTTGGCTTGTCTCCGGCAGCCCAAGTAGCCTGTTGTAAAGCTGTCCAGGGCTGCTGAGATTCAAGCTGGCAACTGGACACTGTCCCTGTCCGGCTGAGGCACAGTGTCTTTGGTCAGTTGAGTAAGAGTGGGGCCCTCAGCAGACAAACAGGCTTGCCTCTACAGGTGGGCAAGCCAGGAGCTCAGTGGAAAGGCTGAAGGTCATGGGGCTTGGGGAGAACTGGGTGAAGATTTCAGCCCCATTCCCAGCCAAACTTTCCAGCTAGCACATCTCCACTGGAGTAGCCCCCTTATACTTGAGTGTCCATTAACCCTGTGGATGCTAGGAAAGGGCAAGAGGTGAGCACTGGGAGGCAGTTGAGGTCATCCTTCTTTGACCCTCCACGTGGTATTTACTCAGAGCAGTTGTTGCCAGAGGCCCAGGCCTCTGGAGTATAAAGCGGAAAGTCTGGTCCCTGTGCCCAGAACTGAGCAGGTGAGCAGCCAGGGCAGAGGGATGTGGGTTGGAATCTGAAGGGAGAGGATTGCAAGGGTCTCTGCAGAGAGCTGGGGTGGCACTTAATGACTAAGGACATTCTCTGGGTACATTTAGGCAGAGTGACTTCTTGAGGTGACTTAGGCTTTCCAGTCATGACAAGGGAGGTAGGAAGATGGATAAGCCAGGAGTGGTAGCAGAAGTGGCCTAGGGGGCAGCCCTGGGGTTTGGGGAGGATGGTTTGAGCTCCATACGCCATATTATGTGATTGAGCTAAAAAAGGAGCTTCCTCCATAACTGAGGAAGACACCCCTTCCATCCCTATCCCTAGGTCAATCCTCTTGATCCCCAACAGCTCTGTGCTCCCTACTTAGCAGGGAGATCAACAGATTCTGGGCAGGCCGTGCCTGGCACCAGGCTCCTTGGAAAGAGTCCCCTGGGAGATGGCCCTTCCTTTGCTTCTTCACCCTAAGCAGACCTCCATTCACTTTCCTTTTCAGCGTGGATAGCCGCAAGCATGGTGGCAGTCCTGACATGGGCTCTGGCCCTTCTCTCAGGTGGGTCTCTGACCCTGACTGCAGTGTGGAGGTGTGGGTGGACCTGGATCCTCACTGGGAAGCAGGGTGGGGAAGGATCACCCCAGTCCCTAACTGCTCCATCCCTCTCCACAGTGCTTTCAACTGCCCAGGCACAGAAAAGCTTCTGGAACTACTTCAGCCAGAGCAGCGGGGACAAAGGCAGGGTGGAGCAGATCCAGCAGCAGAAGCTGGCACGGGAGCCCACGTGAGTGGCCAGGGCACAGGGTTCTGGGACAAGGGAGGAGGCCACTGGGCCATGTGATGATGCACGGCCTCTGGTTCCTCACACGGTCCTCCCTGGGGTAGGGGGTCTTAGAGGTACTAGCTATCCTGGTGGTCCCTGGGCTCTCTACTCAGTC
>PVHY01004720.1:0-90845 GCA_004024945.1 Uropsilus gracilis
CTCTTGCTATTTGTCCGTGGAACCACAGGTTCATTTTGCCCGTGGTACCAGAAGCAAGCAATCCCCAGCCTCAGCTTCCCAAATAGCTGGGATTACAGGCACGTGCCATGGTGCCCAGCTGTTTAGGGGGGGGATTAGGTCTTGCTATGTTACCCTGGGCGAGTCTCGAACCGAGATTCCCATTCCCAGCCATGACTCCATAGGCTGTCGCTTACAGGCATGTGCCACCGTGCCCGGCTCTGACTGCTGCCCAGCTTTCTTACCAGATCTGTCTCACCTGCATGGAGCAGTTGTCAGACAAGTGCAATTTAACAACAGGGTTTTGTTAGCAAGGGAAATTAAACAGGAAAACAAAATGTCCTCGAAGCCACAAGTGGCCAGTTATCCTATCCCAGTCACCATTTTCAGTCCCAAAGACACATGTCCAAGATGGTATCCCTTTGCCCCTCCAAAATTGAGGCAGGCACTCTGCAAATGTCCTTCTGTGGCTTCTTCCTTTGGTTCTTCTCCAGGTGGAGAAGCTGCTCTGCTTCTCCAAGTCTCTTCAAATTTCTTCCACAATTGCTTATGCACAAATCATCTTTCCAAATCCCTGGCCATCTCCAGGTACCAGCTCACTATGCCACCTTGCTATGGTGCCACACTCTCCATACTGGCTACTCTTCTCCTGGTCACCATGGCTCCTTTCCACCTCCAGCTCACTCTTCCACGGGGCTTACCCTGGCCAGCCCTTGTGGACCTGTTCTCTCAGTCCACCATTCTCATCTCTTTTTTCTCTCTCTTCCTTTCCTTTTTTCCCCCCATCCTTGATCCTCCCTTTCCCCTGCCTTTTGGTGCTTCTTGCTTCTTATTGCACATGTTTCAGACCCCACCCACCAGGGTATTTTGGTGCCAACACAATTTTCAACTGCGTCACTATCCTATATCAGAACAATGTTGATAAAAATGTGGGAACAGACATCTTTCTCTTGTTCCTGATCTTGAGGGAAAACCATTTGATATTTTACCACTAACAATGCTATTACCTGTGGATTTTTGTAGATGACTTATTAAACAGAAGATATTATTCCCTTCCTAGTTTCTTGAGTGTTTTTTCCTTCTTTAAATCATGAAAAGGTTATCCCTTCACTTGTTCTTTTGAGAGTGTGGTCAAGGAAGCCATTTATTAGCTAGAGTGCTCTGAACCTAATTACCATTTTAACATGAAAATAGTAAGTAGCAGTTTACGATTAATTTTTTTCCCTTTAGTTCAATTTGTAATCTTAGGTTGTTGTGGATGTGAATGTGGTACAACCACTTTGTGAAAAGACCTGGCAAGTTATGAGAAAATTAAGCATACCTACCCTATGGAACAATACTAATTTAGCTATTTACCTAAGAAGGAAAAGTCAGAGATCAGGTGAACATCTATAGGCCGATGTTAATAGCCTTATTCCTAGAAGTCATAAACTTGAAACAGTCCAAGGTTTATCACTAATGAATGAATACATATGAGATATTGCTAAAATGACAATGACAAAGACTAGTCAGTAAATGGAGTGGGAGTATAGTGCTATATATAGTAACATGGACGAAACTCAGAAACAGAAAGAAACTAGATTAAAAAATATTAGAAAATTAAACATACCTACCCTATGGAACAATTTTACTCTAGCTATTTACCTAAGAAGGAAAAGCCAGAGGTCAGGTGAACATCTATAGGCTGATAGGAGTCAATGGGAGCTGGACCAACCACCTGCTGGAGTCTGTCCCCAGCAGGGAACATCTATGCACATACTATGTGATTTTATTTATATGATGTTCTAGAACATCATGAAAGTAACTTATGGTGGGAAGAAAAATGAGGAGATTGATTTTGCCTTTAGATCAGGTGGGTTGGAGGGAGAAAATGACTCGGAAGAGTCTTTATTTTAAATCTCTATAGTTATTGTTGCCCTTGGGTGTGGCCCTCCTATCAATAATGCACCCATATACTCCCTGTCTGCTTTCCCCCCTTCTGATCACTCCAACTCTCACTGAAAGTCATAGCCTGATGGTGGATGGTGGGCCCACTAGTCTTGTCCTTTTCTTCCTCCCTCCCTCCCTCCCTCCCTCCCTCCCTCCCTCCCTTCCTTTCTTCCTTTCTTCCTTCCTTGACCACAGCAGACCAGGTTGCTCAGATCTCCAGGACCAACTGTTGGCCAGGTAGCAATGCAGAGCACATCAAGAACCTTTTGTGGAGTAGTTCTTTGGACTCCTTGGTTTTGGGACTTCCTGTGGTTCAGGAGCTTATCGCTTTTTCTCCAGTCCAGTATGGTCTCTTGGTTCTGGACCTCCTCCTTCCTACTGTTTGTCCACTCATTCATAGTATTTCATTGCAATGATGGTCACATGATATTGCTTCTGAGTCTTATAGTTCTGGTGTTGGGAACCCAAATCCCAGCCACTCTTGGTGGAGAAGTTCCCTGATGGGGACAGAATCCACTGAGGGAGGTCCAGCTCCTATCAACACCTCTAGTGGTTTCCTGTCCTGCAGTGGAACTGCAGCCACTTTTCTGAGGTTTTCCTTCCGCAATTGGAGGAGGGAACCTCACGTTGCACACTTCTCTGGACAAAGGGTTTGGTTTCCCAGCCACCAGAGGTATGGTAGATACCTCTGTAGAAGCTCTGTGATAGGTCACCATGCCAGCTCTTCTCAGGGTCTAGTCACTTGTTTTTTTGTTTGTTTTTTTTTGAGACTAGGTCTCACTATTTTTGCCCGTGGAACCGCAGGCTCTCGTTGCCCGGGATACCACAGACTCACAAGCAATCCCCAGCCTCAACTTCCCAGGTAGCTAGGATGACAGGCGCGCACCACCACACCCAACTATTTTTTGGAACTAGGTCTTGCTATGGGTCCCCAGCGGGACTCGAACCGCAATCCCTATCCCCGGCCACTTCATAAGCTGAAGTTTACAGGCCCAAGCCACCATGCCCGGCTGATTTTCAGAAGAATCTTGAGAGAAGTTTAGGGGGTGGTGGGTAATGTTCTATATCTTGATATCCTGATTTGAGTTTCACAGGTGTGTGAACATATCGAAACTCATTCAATGGTACCTTAGGAATTCAAACTATGTAAATATTACATGAAAAGAAAATTGTAAATATGGAATTCTAATTAGAAGACATGATGCCTTTAGGGATGGTTAAGTATTGATGTGTGCAATTTATTCTCAAGTGCACACAAATAGATTAATATGTGGTTAGAAGATTAATATGTGGTTAGAAGAACAGTTAAAACAGGTAGATATATGATAAAGCAAGTTTGGTAAAATGTTAATGTTATTATATGACCCAACAATTCCATTTTTACTTATAGATACAAGAAAATTCAAAACATTCACACAAAAATTTGTACACATAGATAGTTATAGCAGCATTATTCATAATAACTAGAAATGTGGAACAACCCAAATGTTCGTTAACTAATGAATAGATGAATAAAATGTTGTCTGTTCATACAATGGGATATTATTCACCATACAAAGGATGAAATACTATTATATGCTACAAAATGGATGGACCTTTGAAGGCATTATCCTAAGTGAAATAAATCACACACAAAAGATGAAATAATATATGATTGTGTTTGTATCAAATGTCCAAAATAGGCAAATCTGTGGAAACAGAAAGTAAATTAGTGGTTGCCAGGGATGGGAGAAGAGGAGAATTAGCACTAACTACTAATAAGTAGGGGATTTCTACTGTGGTGATGAGAATATTCTGGAATTAAACAGATCTTTGCACAATATAGTGAATATACTAAAAACCACAGTGTACTTCAAAAGTATATACTTCATACTATGGGAAATATATCTCATCTTTTAAAATGCTAAAACATGATAATGATTAAATCTAAATAGCATCTAGCTGTTGGGTAATAGGGAGTACACTGTCAAATTCTTTTGATTTTGTTGACTGAACAGTTTTAGAATAAAATGTTAGAAAAAAACACAGAGAAGGATGATTAGCTTTGTGACATGCTTTAGAACTGCTCAGTGCGTGGGCAGGGGTGTACAGGCTGATTTTTTGGGAAGGGAAGGGGCGTAGGGAAGAAGGCAGCAGATATACCCCTCTGGCCAGTTACTTATTGCTCCATAAGGGAACTGTGAGATTCTCTTCAGTGTTGAAATGGTGCAGACAAATCAACTGCAGGTTGGCTAAATTCCTGCCAACTGTGGAAGAGTTTGAATTGTATGGCAGGGCTGAGACTTGACCCTGTTTTCATGGCCAGCAGCAGCCCTGAGTGATGGGCCAAGGGAGCCAGCAAAGCAGATACAGGCTAGCCCTTTTTCCATCCCTTCTTTGCCTCCCAGTTCCCAGGTTAGGAAGCCTTAGAAGTTGGGCAGGTTGGGGAAGAAGGATTTGTTCTGAGAAAATTTAAGAGATTAGGGCATTCACATTGAGCTGCTGATGAGATGTCAAACACCTCTCAGTCCAGTCAGCAGAGGAAGCTGGATATCCAGGAGGCAGAAGTTGAAAAAGTCTGGAGGCTGCTTCGGGGGGATAACCTACTACTGGCCACTGTTTAAAAAGGGTGTTTGGAAAGTTTAACCTGTAACAGGTCATCAAAAAGGAGGGATGGCCTGGGGCTAATATTACCTGCAGTGTGGAATATTTTGCCATTTTTGAAAGAAGGAACAACTCAGTATTGCTGAGGAACTTCAGAGGGATGCAGTCCCAGAAGTAGAGACTTGAATGGTGTTTTGAGTTGAATAGTATCCCTTTCAAATTTACGTCTACTAGAACAGATAAATGTGAACTTGCTTGGAAAGTCTTCACGGATGTAATCAAGTGGAGATGATGTCAAAGTGAATTGGAATGGGTCCTAATGTACAGAAAGTAGCTTTATAAAAGAGGGACATTTACTATTATTATTATTATTATTTTTTTTTTTTTGAGACTAGGTCTTGCTATTTTTGCCTGTGGAACCGCAGACTCATGTTACCTGGGGTACCACAGACTCAAGCAATCCCCAGCCTCAGATTCCCAGGTAGCTGGGATTACAGGCATGCACCACCACGCCCAGCTATTTTTTTCGGGACTAGGTCTCGCTATGTGCCCCCAGGGGGACTCAAGCCATGATCCCTGGCCCTGGCCGTGGCTTCCTAGGCTGCCACCTACAGGCATGAACCAATATGCCCGGCCCTAAAAGAGGAACATTTAGACACAGAGACACAGAGGAGGCTATGTGTCACAGAGGCAGAGGTGGGAGTGATGCTGCCACAAGCCAAGTGCCATCAGTGACTGCTGGGAGAGAGCATGGAACAACTTCTCACCTAAAGTCACCAAGAAGGAACCAACTTTGCTTTGCTCTCAGTCTTATGGCCTTCAAAACAGTGGGAGAATAAAGACACCAACATTATGATAATTTGTTATGGTTGTTCTGGGAAATTAATGCAAATAGTGTGAGGAGCTTTTTAACATGTGTAAGCCATGGAGAAATTTGTTGAGAGTTTTGGGTTTAATTCTGGGAATTAGTGGAAAAACTGAGGGCTGAGTATCTCTCTGTTGGGTGATGGTAGACTCTGCCAAATCTACCATTTGATCAGCAAATAAAGAATGAGGAGCTAAGCCATTTTTCAATATACAGAAACACAGCAGTTTTTTTCAACATACAATAAACCTGCCATTATAAATTGACATAGAATAAAAATGGTCATGTCAAGCTACAGCTCACAGAGACTTACTAGAATGACCCCACAGGCTGATGCAGTTAGCACTCCCATTTCTGGGACTGCAGAAATGACCACGCTGCTCTAGTCAAATGATTGGCAGTGGGAATGGAAAGGCAGATGCTCTACATTGCAGAGAAGTGGACTGTAGGTGTCAAGAGCTAGATGGCCCATAACTGTGGAAACTTCCTGTCTAGATGTGTGGGATAGCAGTGGTATTGACAAAACTGGAAGTCAGGAGACACACAGGTAACAAAGTTCGGTATTAAAGCAAAAAAAATTAGGGCTGGGCACGGTGGCTCGTGCCTGTAAGCTTCAGCCTATGAAGCGGCTGGGGCTAGGGATCGCGGTTTGAGTCCCACCTGGGGCCCGCCTGGGGCCTGTCTAGTTCCAAAAAAATACAGCTGGGTAGTGGTGGCGCGCGCCTGTAATCTCAACTACCTGGGAAGCTGAGGCTGGGGATTGCTTGAGTCTGTGCTACCCCGGGCAACGGGAGCCTGCGGTTCCACGGGCAAAAATAGCGAGACCCAGTCTCAAAAAACAAAATAAAACAAAACAAAACAACAACAAGAAAACCCCAAATCAAACCACAACAAAACAAAAAAAGCCAAAAAAATTCTAATTTTATTTGAATGTATAAACCACCCACAGCTCAAAATTCTAAGTCGAAATAAATTAAGCGAGAGTCCCTCCACCCCTATCACTGCTCTTAGCCATCCAGTTTCCCTCCACAGAGGCAAACTATTCTTTTCAAAAATATTTTAATGCATTTACATATTCTACCTCCTTTGTTGGACAAATAGCTAGAACAGAGGCTGCTTTCCAATTACCATTCTCCCCTTCTGCTGCACTTGGAAACATAAGAATCAAAAGAGCACATTTCTCAGCCTCCCTTGCAGATACCTGGGGTCAGGTGATTAACTTCTCATTCATGATATTTTATTAGTGGGAGGTATTGTGTGGTACTTTTATTCTAGTCCCCCTAATGGGAGAGGGCAAGCCCTTCTCTTTTTCTTTCATCTTATTGCTTGGAATATGGATGTGACCATGAAATCTCTAGCAGCCATGTTGAGTCATGAGAAACAGTGAGTCTGAAGAAATCTTAAGCATTATCTGAGACTGAGATATCGCATTACCTCAATATCTGTGAAAACAAATACACTCCTAGATCACTTGCTTCTGTGTCTCTTTTATATAAGAAACAATAAATATTTCTTTATATCTCAGTATAAAGAAATAATAAAATTATATCTTAAGTCAATCAGAACTAAAGACAAGGCTACTGTCTATTATCTTATATTAAAGAAAAAAATTCTAGCTATATTTGAATAGATAAACCACCCTGCAGAGGTGGTTTGGAGAACACTATCAGTCAGACCTATGAGAAATTCTCACATAGGAAACAAAGAAGTGCTCAGATAGGCAAGTACATTGCCACATATTTTTAACAGTGTTTTTGATATACTTTACATTCCATAGAACCCACCCATTTAATATGTAAATTCCATGGTTAATAGATTTACAGAGTTGTGCAACCTTCAGCATTATCTAATTTTAGAACATTTGCATGACTCCAACTAGAAACTGTGTACCTACTGGCTATATATTGCATAGCTATATTGCTGGCACTCTGAAAAGAGCTTTACAGATACGATTTTTTTTAGTCTTCCAATAATCTGAGTTTGGCGTTATTATCCCTTTATCATGGATAAGAAAACCAAGTCCCAGAGATAAGAAACTTGCCCAGGATTGCACAACCAGTGCGAGAACCAGCATTTATATGTAGTTTTGGTTGATGCCTACCCTTCTCAAACCAATCCTCAGATGCTATTACCCAGGCTTTGCAACCTGCCTAGTGCTCACTCAGCATGCCTGTTGATTTCTTTCCTTTAGTGCCTCTGCCAGTAGTCATGCCCTATTTTGGGTCCCATTGCTGATGCCCTTCATGTTTCTTTGGCCCGGCTCATGCTATTTCTTTCTGGCCGTAACCTATTTCTTTTTAATCCGCTCTTCTGGCAGAGCAGCTTCCTTAGTGCCCAGCCCTCCCTGCTCAGGTTACCCATCATTCCTGTTCTGAATAGGACCAGGTTGCCTCTGGAGTCAACCTCTGGCTCCATGATTTGGGGGATCAGATAATGAGGTTTGTTTTGTGGGGCTCTTGGGTCTCTCTTGAGAAAGAATTCAGCAGATGTCAACACACAAGTTTAAGCCGGGCACAGTGGCTTGTGCCTGTAAGCTTCAGCCTATGAAGTGGCTGGGGCTAGGGATCGCAGTTCGAGTCTTGCCGGGGGCACATAAAAAGACTTAGTTCCAAAAAAATATAGCTGCATGTGGTGGCGTGCACCTGTAATCCCAGCTACCTGGGAAGCTGAGGCTGGGGACTGCGGTTTCATAGGCAAAAATAGCGAGACCTAGTCTCAAAAAAACAAAAAACAAACAAAAAAACAAAACACACACAAGTTTATTGAAAGGAAAAGAAAAGGGAGAGGAGACATCTCATAGACATAGGTAGACAGTCTAAAATGACAAGAACTTAGCTGGGCATGGTGGCGCACACCTGTAATCCCAACTACCTGGGAAGCTGAGGCAGGGGATTGCTTGAGTCTGTGGTACCCCGGACAATGAGAGTCTGCAGTCCCACGGGCAAAAAATAGTGAGACCTAGTCTCAAAAAAGAAACCCAAAAAACAAAAAAACAAAAAAACAAAGAGGCTTGTCTAATGGCAGTGGCCCCACAGCAAAGCCCCAAGGGAGGAGACCAACCATCAGCTGATGGATGTCCCTTCGAGGATCTGCTCTTCCAAAATATAAGGCGGACTCATGCCCCCAAAGCCAAAGACCTGAAGCATGACTGAAGGAGCAACAAAACGTGGCACTAACTGCGGAGAAGAGACCCACCAAGACCAAAGGTGCTCCAAAAGCAGTACAGGAATGATAAACAGCATGTTCTACCAAGTCCCGGGTAATCGCACCCTCACCAAGGACGAGGAAATGGATCAAAGAAAAAAAAAAAAAGACTAAAGGACTAAACAAGGACAAACAGCAAAAAGAAAGGAGGCAAAGAGACCAGGGGAGATGTGGTGTGGGGGGGTATTCCCATGGGGATTAGCAGTTATACAATCATATATTGTAAAATATGCAAAAATAAAAATTTTTAAAAAATTTTAAAAAAAATGAAGGAAAACATAATAAATAAATAAATAAATAAATAAATAAATAAATAAATGGACAAGAACTGCATTTCCCCAGAGCAAGGGATGTTCTTTTATAATGCTTGTTGATGGAATTATTATGAACATTATTGCCTTGTGGTCAGGTTGGGTTGGCTTCTAAGATTAATAATCCTCTGTGTTCCCACCTCTGGCTGATAATTTTTCTGATCCCACCTTTGATTCTTGGAAACATTTATAGTGGGGTTTAGTTTTTATCTCCCTACCTCCACCTCTGGTGTTTGTCTTTATGAGACCTTCCACCCTAAATTTTTCTAAGATTCCACCATTAACACAGTATCAGAGAAATTTCAGAGGCCTGACCCTGCTCCATTCTTCCAACCTTATCTTGTCCCCACCCTTACAGAGGCCCTTTGCTCTGGCCAGACTGGATCCTTGCCAGCTTCTAAGCACATTTTACATCTTCCCACCTCCCCTCTTCTAGCTCTATGTATGTATGTATGTATGTATGCATGCATGTATGTATGTATGTATGTATGTATTTATTCCCTCTCCTAACTCTTATTAGTCTGACTACAAACCTTTTCATGAAGTTTCTCTGGTCTCCCCATTAGTCAGTGCTTTCTCCAGCCCTCTGCCCTCCCTGCTCATTCTGTTCCTCCAATGGGGCTCTTAGCACACACTTCCTTTTGGTAGTTATTTGGTAGCTGATTCATTTTTGTTTCTTTACTCATTCAACAAAAAACATGGATAAGCAAAACCAAATATAGTTCTTAACCCATGGAGTCTGCGGCCAAGTGGGAGAAACGAACACTCATCAAACAATCACATAAACAGATCTAGACCAGCCGCAAATGGAAGCGTGGTAATTTGATATGCAGGATTGCGTCGTTGCCAGTGGTTTTCGTGTTTCTTAATCCAAATGACTGTGACGTTATTTTAACTGGGTGACAAGCCTTTTATTTCAGGGAGTAGAAATGATCACATGTTCCAGAAAAGGTACCGTTGATTTAATTCCCACAGCAGTGTGCTGAATGAACACTGCAGTTCTTTCTACCTAAATCTTCTAGTGAGGATTTCTGCAGAGGCCTGGCAGCTGAAGGACAAGTTTCTTTGCTTTCTGATTATGAATGGGAGAAATCTTCAAAGCTGACTCTGATGGCTCCTGTTTGGAGCACAGATAGGTAGAAGGAGTCTTGGACCTTTCCTGACCTTCACCCTACTCCCTAACAGGTACCGAGAAACAACTTCCATCAGACTGGATTATAGTGGCAGGAAAAAAATAAAAAGGATCCAATCAGACTCCAGCTCACATGACCTTGGAGATAACACCCAAAAGGAAAGTTCACGATGTTCTGGCTCATTAGTGAACATTACATAGATGTTACTGCTTTGACATTTATCACTGGTACCTGGGGCCTCCTCACCTGAGATCTGGGGTGTTTTTGATTCTGGTGCCAGAGAAATTCCAATTCAAAATGTGGTCTGTTTGCAGGGATTACTACTCATCCTGCAAGATGCAGGGTCACCCCGCATCTCAGATTCGGTTCCCAGACCAGGTCTGATGGCTTTCAGATCCGGCTTTCAGAGTGTGGTCCTTCCTTCTGTTGCAGAGGAGTGTGGCTCCCTTCCTCTATGGCTATAGTGCCAGAGCTGTCGGAGGGGAGGATTCACAGTTCCGTCAACTATCAGCTCTAAATGCTTCAACTCAGGGCTCCACAGAGGGTGAATACCAATCACAAATGCCTCCTGAGTACGTGTGCACCCAGTCCTCTCTGCCAGCCTCCTGCAGGTACCTGGCTGTTGCCCAGTTTGTTCTCCTGGCTGAGGAAATAACCTTCTGAGGTTTCCTACTGAGTTCCAGCCCTGAACTTGTTGGATTGTAGCTGCAGAGTAGGGCTGCCTTTTTTCCACTGAATTCCCTCCCCCACTCTCTGACTCTATGGTCTATCTTGAGAGGGTTCCCTGGTGAAGGTGGAGACAATTTTCTTTCCTTTTTCAACCCATGGAACTACGTAGCTGTTAGTCTTTGGTGTATCTGAAGGGGACTGAAGAGTTCAACGTTGTCCGTTTTCTAGTTCAGAATAAGCATGTGCATCAGGAAGCAGAAAATTGGGAATGATTGCAGCATACATTTATCCTTCACTTTCTTTTTTTCCCCACTTGGGGAGAATTTCCCATCAGGAGAGCTTTAAGGGGAGATCAGGATTTCCTCCAGGCAGAAGAGTGGGGTGGAGACTGGTAGCCTAGGCCCAACCAATCAGATGTTCTGGCCCATGGCTACCTCTCCAGGGAGTCTTGTGGCACCCCCAAGGAGGGGGGGGAGAGGGGAGATGTCAGTGGAGGGGGCTGTGCTAAGAGTCAAGTGGCACCAGTTGCTGTGACCTTGGCTGGGTTCCTGGCTCCTTAACCCTCTTCCTTCCTGCCATTTCTTCAACCTATTATCTTTCTAGCAAATCCGGTTTCTGTTATGTTAGCCATTATGTTAGTCAATTCCCAGTACATGCAACCCAGATTGACACAAATCTAATGTGCAACTGAAGGACATGGTTTAAACAAAACAGGGACAAACAAAGCAAAACAAAACAGACACATCTGAAACATGGATTACTACACAGCAGATCTAAAGAGTAATGGCATATTTATGTGAACTGACCTGGGAAGATCTTCAAGATACATATAAAAGGGCAACAATATACACAGTATGTCATTATTTATCTATAAATTATAATTATATATTTACATATATTAGTGTTATATATAAACATGTCATGAGGAAAGGACTTTATTTTATTCATACCTATTTACTCAGGTCTAGAACAGTGCCTGGCACACAGTAGGCATTCAAAAATATTTATTGAATGAACGCACTATAAAGGAAAATATCTAGAATGATACATTTCAAACTGAAAATAGTGATTGACTTCTTATAGGAGGAACTAGTTCTTGGGTTGCTTGACAAGGAATCTGTATTATTTGATTTTTTTTAATGAGGAAAATGTCTTCACATATTATTGCGAAATCAAACAGTATAAAAAGAAAAGAACTACATAATTACAGATGGTAAGAAACTCATTAAAACTGGTTACTTCAAAGACTATTATAACAAATACTGGCAAAGTTAGCTCCCAGAGACAAGGGGAAAGAATGGGTATTGTAGGCAAGTACATGATATTTTACTGGGGCTGTTGGATGTTTTGACAAAAGAACAAACTATTTAATTTTTTGTCTATTTTTTTAAATAGTCAATAAGCACCATCCTTAACCAGGCTCAAAACTGATGCAAGGTTCAGAAATGCTTATCATGCACATGATACTTTTATATTCTGATGTGGACATCAAAAAATATACTGTCATAGTTCACGCTAAAGGGATAGCAAGGACAAAACTGAAAAACAGAAAGATGCAGCACTACAAGCCACATGCATTGTTGGAGGATGATGTGTACATTTATATACAGAATCACAGGTTATATAGGGGCATGGAGTTATAAGGGGGCTGTTAACCTTGAATTCACAGCAGTGCATTTAGGTCTTGCCATGACTGCACTCTCCAGTCTGTCCTCTTTCTGTTTTTTTTTTTTTTTTTTTTTTCCCAGAACAAACCCATTTTGTTGTTGGTATAACTGATTGCTTTCTTTTTGGAAGTCAACAGGATCATGGCAGACCCTCCTCTTTCTCTTCCATTTTGTTCTTTCTTTCATTTCTCTCTCAAATTTCCTTCCATCCTCCCGCCCCAAAGCTTAGAACACTTTTGCTTCCAAAATTCTGTCTTTTGCAGTAGGACGATGGATTTGCAGTGACATCTATGGCAGACTCAAGTTCATGGCCTTGCTCTTAAACCTTCCCTGAGAATCCTGTTTTTTTTCCATTATCTCTACTTCTGAATACCTAGGAGTCTGTTTTCTACTTTTATATTTAACTCTCCATAGCTCTAAACTGCCTTCGGCTGTATGTGACTTATGTGTGTTCTTTTTCACTCCCCAAGTCTATTGTAAACTCCTTGAAGGATGGGGCCATTTTACTGTGACCTTTTGTTCAGTCAAGCTTGTTGGAAACAGATGAATTTCTGAACTTGAACTTTTATGAATTCCTGCTGTTTAGCCTGCTTATCATCAGGCTGTCAATCCGTACCTAAAGGAATAAGGGTGAGCTGTGACACCCTTGCAGAAACAGGGTGAGTAGGCTTGTCAGGTTGGGGGCACTTTCATAGCACTTAGTAATAATACTTATTTTTAATCAGAAGTCATAGAGGGAAACTTGTTGGGTTTTTTTGTTTTTTGTTTTTGTTTTTTGACTAGGTCTTGCTATTTTTGCCTGTGGAACCGCAGGCTCTCATTGCCTGGGGTACCATGGACTCAAGCAATCCCCAGCCTCAGCTTCCCAGGTAGCAGGGATGACAGGCGCGCGCCACCACACCCAGCTATTTTTTTGGAACTAGGTCTCGCTACGGGCCCCAGGAGGGACTCGAACCGCAATCCCTAGCCCCGGCCGCTTCATAGGCTGAAGTTAACAAGCACGAGCCACCGTGCCTGGCTTGAAACTTGTTTTTGAGGAGAAGCACATCCCACTTCAGAGCAACTGATTAAACTGTAACTACAAGTATATTATCTGGTTCCTATCATGCAGCAACAGAGAATGAAGTGTTTTCTGAGAAAGGAGTATAGCCTGTTAACATTCATCGTATCACTACAAACTTTTATCTAGTCTTAGTATGTGTCAGACACTGCTCTACTTAGCAGCTTTTCAGAGATTATCTCATTTAATCTTTCCAGTACTCCTTCTTAGAATTTTTGCTATCCTTATTTTCCAGAAGAGGAAATGTTATCAGAGAGTTAAATAACTTGTCTGAGGTCACATGAGCTCTAAGTGAAGGAGTCAAGATTTCAACCTAGGCTGACTCCAGACACCTGCCTCTCATTACTGAGCTGCATTTCCCCCAGACATGGGTTTTATATAATGGCACCATCTAAACAGATAAGCCAGAAATATACTTGTGTAGAGCTCTTCCCAGTTGTAATGGTAACGTTTTAAAATTTACACATTTCTTCTCCATGACAGAATCAATTAATCCAAATGTCCAATCAATCAACGTGCCAGGAAAAAAAAAAGATTAAGTTACACTTTGGGAAAAAGAAAGGACTGCATTTTTCTTTTTTTTTTTTTTAATTTTTAAGAGACTAAGTTTCTCTATGTTGCTCAGGGTTGTCTCAAACCCACGGACTCAAGTGATCCCCAGCCTCAGCCTCCCAGGTAACTGAGATTACAGGTGAGTGCCACCACGCCCGGCTTGAAAGGATGGCATTTGAGTTTTGGGTTCCTTGCTTTGTATAGGTAGCAATTACACAGACTGAATTTCGTTGGAATTCAACGAAAATTTCACTGATGCATGTTTGTTAAATTTTGTGTTCCTTTTCATACTTTGCTCAGTAAAGACAAGCTAAGAATAAAACTAAAGGCAATTTTATTTTGATTCTTTTGTCAGTTATAATATGAATGTATCAATTAATCTACAAGAACATACAGTTCAATTTTCGATTTGGGTAATAGTCTGAGAACTTGTGTTTTCATTTGTTCAAAAAATATTTACTGAATTGCCACTAAGTGTAGTCTTAAACCACTTTTGGCAGAATGTCTAGTTGGAAACCTTCAAATGAAACAAATGGCCACAGAAACAACGATGTAATTATAGTTGTGATATGAACTATGAAGGAAGAGAATAGAGTGCTATGTGAAAATTTAGCAGGGAATCTGATTTATGCAGTGCGGACCATGGAAAACATCTGAACCCGTGACATTTAAACTGAGATCTGAAATGAAGATAATGAAGTGAAAACTGGGAGGGTCAGAAAAAGGAATATGTGCAAAGACTTGAGGTAGAGAAGAGTTTGTAGAGAAATGAAATAATTTGTCGGGAGGAACTCAGTGAAAAAGGAGCGTGCTGGGAGAATTTGGGATGAAAGGATAATAGAAAGAACAAGCGAAAAAAAATCCCTAGAAAATTCCGGTATAAAAATACAATGCAGAAAAAAATTAATGCTACAAATGTACAATGTTCACACCTCAGTTAACCTTCACCAGAAACTTGTGAGGCAGGAAGGGCTAGCAAAATCGTTAATTTCTTCCTCTGAGTTATTAACCTCAGTCAGGGACAAAGTTACGTTACGCAGCTTTTGGTATCAATATACACACCGAAGAGAAAATCTTTGTGTGTGTGTGTGTGTGTGTAGGGATCTCTAGAAAGCTGGAAGGAAGCTAGTGTATATCTGAAGAAAGCGTACTGCAAGTTTTGTGATTCTGAGATTTACGCATCAGAACAATTACCAAAATTCCAGTGGAAGCCCAAGAAGTAATGAGAAACTACAACTCCCGGCAGGCCGCGGGACTGGGTCTCCTACACGCACCCCCCCCCCGCCTTTTTTTTTTTTTTTTTTTTTTTTTTTGCCCGAGTTGGGGCCCACGACGGTTAGTTATTTGAATGGACCAGTAACATCACGAAATTCGTGTTGAGGCGGAGCGGTCAAGTCACCCAATTGTATGGAAGAGGAAGAAGCACATTAGCCAATCCAAAACCGTGGGGGCGGGGCTTGAGGCGGGGCGATGAAAGAAGTTTGCTGACTAAGATGGCGACTGAGACGCAGGGTGAAGGGGAGGTGCCAGCTTGTGAATCCCGCCGGAGGTGAGCCGAGTTCTTGGTCCAGCTGCCTAGGAAACGAGACCGTGGGCTGGTCATACTGACGCCTTTGCCTTGGGTCACGGCGACCTAGCGGGATCGGCCTTTGTGACTTCCCGCCGCGTTTCTCACGTCGTGCTTGGCGGAGGCTGAGGTCCCGCTCGGTCGCCGGTTGGGTCCGGCTGGTGCTGGTGGGAGGTCGTCTTGTGGTCTTCGCTGCAAATAGACCACTTGGTGGTGGCAGCGCTCCTGACCTTTACGCTGAGACATAGCGTGCTGGTGAGGAAACAGTTCAGAGCCGTTAAGCCAATTTTCCAAGCCACACAGCTCTGGGAGCGAGCGCTGTGCATACCTTTTAATCGTCATCAGGGCATTTTATGTGGTTAAGGTAGAGCGTGGATTTGAGTGTCAGAAACGGGTTTTAGTCCTTCAATCCATTAAATTAAAAAAAAATTTTTTTAAACCGTGGTGATTAAGAACTCTTCAGGAGGTGACCTACCCTCTTAGCAAAATGTTAAGTGTGCACTCCAGTATTGTTGGCTGTTGGTCCAATATTGTATTGCAAATCTCAAGCGCTTATTCTTCTTGTTTAAATGAAACGTTTCGCTTGTTAATTAGTAACTCTCCACTCCTCCTACCCACAGCCCTTGGCATCCACCATTCTACACTAATTCTATAATGTTTACTTATATTTAAATTGATATTATAGAAGCATGCAACGTTTTGTCTTCCTGTAACTGGCATATTTCACTTAGCATAATCTCTAGTTTCATCCGTGTAGTGCTATATGTCAGAATTTTCTTCCTTTTTATTATTTTTTTGTTTGTTTTTTGAGACTAGGTCTCGCTATTTTTGCCCGTGGAAC
Source organism: Uropsilus gracilis (assembly GCA_004024945.1). Lineage (NCBI taxonomy): Eukaryota > Metazoa > Chordata > Mammalia > Eulipotyphla > Talpidae > Uropsilus > Uropsilus gracilis. The sequence continues at coordinate 16,400 of PVHY01004720.1, forward strand.
CGCAGGTTGCCCGGGATACCACAGACTCAAGCAATCCCCAGCCTTAGCTTCCCAGGTAGCTGGGATTACAGGTGCGCGCCACCACGCCCAGCTATTTTTTTGGAACTAGGTCTTGCTACGGGCCCCGGCGGGACTCGAACCGTGATCCCTAGCCTCGGCCGCTTTATAGGCTGAAGCTCACAGACATGAGCCACCGTGCCCGGCCTTCCTTCCTTTTTAAAGGTTTAATAGTAATTCCATTCTTTGCATATGCCTTTTTTCTTATCCATCTCATGACATTTAGGTTATTTTCACATCGTGAATATTGTTAATCATGCCTCAGTGAACATGGGGATGATAATGTCCACAACTTTGGGATAAATACTCAGAAATGGTATTGCTGAGTTATTTGGTAGTTGTATTTTCATTATTTTGAGAAATACCCACACTATTTTCTGTAACACACATTTTATGCTCCTAACAGTGTACAGAGGTTCCAGTTTCTTGATGTCCTCATCAATACTTTTTTATTTATTTTAATAGCCATACTGTCACTTACAAGGAGATACTTGATTGTTATCAGAAACATCACAAGGGTGCCTCTCTTGCCCTTTCTATTCAACGTAGTACTGGAAGTCCTAGGAGAGAAATGAGGCAAGAAAAAGAAATAAAAGATATATAAATAGAAGGAAGAAATGAAATGGTTTCATTTTGCAGCATGATCTTATGCGTAGGAAACAAAAGCTTCTAACAAGCCTTTAAAGCTGTAAGAACTAATAAATATAGTAAAGTTGCAGGACATAAACATACAGAAATGTGTTTTGTATGCTCTGAACTATATGGAAAGGAAATTAGGAAATCATTGTTCATTTACAATAAGATACCCAGGCCAAACTTTAAACTTCTCTCAGCTTCAATTTCTTTATGTCAGGATTAGACAATCCTTTTAAAGCTCTTAGCACTAAGCCTAACAGTTAATACATTCAATAACATCTTAGATTTTACTTACTCCTAGTAGAACAACTAAAGAACAGATCAGAGGATCTGTAGTTTAGGAAATCATTACTTTATTTTTACAGAGCATCTTTCCTAAGTGGGCACTTTGAAACGTAGCATTTCCCAGAAAGAATTTTCTGGTGGTATTTCTCCAGTCTTGAGATGTAAGTTGTTGTGGTGTTTACATATATATACATTAAAATTCAGTAGAATGAGCTTATTTACAATGTCTCTGTAATTCATTAAAGACCCTTTGGTAACAGGAGATTTGGGTATTGGGAAGCTGGGTTTATGAGTGGGCACCAGATACCTTCCCTGGTTGAGATGTACGCAGTTGAGAGTGTTACTTGATGTTTTATAGAGAAGTGTTTTCTGTTCTTGGAACTACTTATAAATGGTTGATTTTTTTTGGGGGGGGGGCCTGGTAAACCATGGAAGGATTGATTGATCTGATTAAATAGATCATCCATCATCCTACTCAAGTCTTGAATTGTGAATGAAAACCAAAAGACAGCCTGGCATGGTGGCGCATGCCTGTAAGCGGCAGCCTAGGAAGCTGGACCCAGGGATCGTGGTTTGAGTCCCTCTGGGGCCACATAATGAGACCTAGTTCCAAAAAAATATAGATGGGTGTGGTGGTGTGTGCCTGTAATCCTAGCAACCTGGGAAGCTGAGGCTGGGGATTGCTTGAGTCTGCTACCCTGGGCAACGTGAGCCTGCAGTTCTATAGGCAAAAACAGCGAGACCTAGTCTCAAAAAAACAACAACAAAAAACAAACCACAACAACAACAGCAAAAGAAAACCAGAAGACAAAATATTATTCTATAACCAGGGGTAGGAATTCCTTTAAAGGTTCTTGCTAAATGAATTAAAATTTTAATTTAATTTATTTCAAATGGGTGATAGTTACATGATCGACAGATATTTACAGATATATATGTGAACCAGAATTGTCCCTGCCAGTATTTGTAAAATAATGTTGTATCAATTCCATATCATAAAAGAGATGTTTGTGTTTCTATAAGGCTTTTTTGGGCAGGACCCTCCCCAGCCCATATACCCATGCACAAATTTATATATACCAAGCACTTAGCTTTGTGTGGGTGGTCACTGATGAAAAAATAGTCACTGTCATTTCTTTTCTTTCTTTTTTGAGGCTAGGTCTCACTATGTTGCCTGGGAAACTCCCGCAGACTCTCGTTGGTGGGGGTACCCCAGACTCAAGCGATCCCCAGCCTCAGCCTCCCAGGTAGCTACGATTACAGGTGTGCACCACCACATCCAGCTATCTTTGGAGACTAGGTCTCACTATGTTGCCCTGGATGGGTCAAACCTGCGGACTCAAGCTGTTCTCAAACTCCTGTCCTAGGTTTGGGATTAAAGCCACGTGCCACCGCAGCTAGCGTCTCTGTCTTTTTTTTTTTTTTGAGACTAGGTCTCACTATTTTTGCAACGCTGGCTCACGTTCCCCAGGGTACCATGAACTCAAGCAATTCCCAGCCTCTGCTTCCCAGATAGCTGGGATTACAGGCATGCACCACCACACCCAGCTATTTTTTGGAACTAGATCTCGCTGTGTTGCTCTGAGTGGGACTCGAACTGCGATCCCTAGCCCCAGCCGCTGAATAGGCTGAAGCTTACAGGCACGGGCCACGGTGCTCGGTGGAGTCATAGACTTTTTAACCTCAGTATCCATTGGGAAAAAAAATCTGATATGAACCAGAAAAGGCAAATAAGAACATAAGGGATAAAGAGAGGCAAAAGCATACTGAGGTAATGCTAGCACTTGTGAAAACTTGTAACAGTTAATATGCCATTCGTTGTCCCAGTTTAGGAATATCTAGAAGCTTAGGAACAGAGTATAGGTACTTGCTGCTAGTTTTGGAAATGTTTTTGGAAGATAAAGAAGATGCTTGAAGATGAGGAAAGGATTCTATATCCTGCTAATTTATGTATACCTTAGATTATGTAATATTGGATATTAAACACATAACTTCCTTTTTTTTTTTTTTTTTTTGAGACTAGGTCTCACAGTTTTTACCCGTGGAATGTTGCCTGGGGTACCACAGACTCAAGCGATCCCCAACCTTAGCTTCCCAGATAGCTGGGATTACAGGCGTGCGCCACCACGCCCAGCTATTTTTGTTGGGACTAGGTCTCACTATGATGCCCCGAATGGTACTTGAACCGTGATCCCTAGCCCCGGCCGCTTCATAGGCTGAAGTTTGCAGGTATGAGCCACTGTGCCAGGCTAAAACCTTTATTATTATTATATTCTTTTTTAAAAAATAGAATGTGGCCCTTCAAGAAAGGTGACAGATGGAAATTTCATTGACCTTATTAGGAGGACTTGTCCTCAGAGAACAAATTAAGTGGGGTAAATAGGGTTTAAATATCCAACTCCAGTTTTGTATTTGTGCTGTTACACTCTGTCTGAAGGGGAGTGAAGAGTACCTTCTTCAAATTCTTTTTAATTTGAATCTTTCTATTTTACATTTTTTTATGGATTGTCTGTCTTAGAGAGTGTAAACCTTATATATACTTTATATATTATATATGTATAAAAAGAAAAGAGAATTCCTAAATTAATCTGCATAGAGTGACCCACCTTTCTGTTCCTCTAACCTTTGGTTGTAGAGTTGTGAGGTTAAAAATTGTTAAAGAAGGAGGTTGCTGGTTAGTTGTATTATGTGGAAAGTCTTCAGAGGCTATTAATCCTGTTTCCTTTTTCTCTTATTGCGAGTTCAGAAATGATTTTCTCCCTTTTGGGGAGACTGACTTCATTTAGGCTCATGAAAAACTAAGTGATAAATACAGATGTGCTCACTGGCATGAAGAATACACCAAATACATATGTCAGGTTGCTAGCGCATTTTATCCTGGGAAAAGCTACATTGCAGTTGATTAGATTATTACTTACTTTAAAAAAAAAAACACAACAGCATTTTCTCCCTGTAGGTGCCCTCTGGTTGGCATAAAGGAACATTCTTCACTGTACTTTTAATCAAAATGAGTTTTTTTTTCTTTTTTAATAATTGTACAATATTGGTAATGTTTGCATGGTTGTATTGTACCCCATACTCCCCACTCCACCTCCAAGATGGGTTTCTTTTTTTTTTATTTGAGGCTAGGTCTTGCTATTTTTGCCCGTGCAACCGCAGGCTCTGGTTGCCCGGGATACCACAGACTCAAGCAATCCCCAGTCTCAGTTTCCCAGGTAGCTGGGATTGCAGGCACGCACCACCACGCCCAGCTATTTTTTTGAAACTAGGTCTTACTACTGGCCCCTGGCGGAACTCGAACCACGATCCCTAGCCCCGGCCACTTCATAGGCTGAAGCTTCCAGGCACGAGCCACCATGCCCGGCCCAAGATGGGTTTCTTGAAATGCCAGAGCTTGTCTCTTTTGTACTGATGTTTTGCTAGTTTTACCTCATAGAACAGTCAGGTTTCATTGAGGACTATGCAGTAATTTGATCAAGGAATTTTTACAGTAAATATTGATTAACTATAATGCGATTGAACTAACAAAGGATTGGTAGTGAGAAGTAAAAAGAATTGACTGTCAGTTGTTTATCATATGTATGTATATGTAAGATCATCATGTACACATATATCTTAAATTTTCTGTCAATTGTATTTTGTTCCAAAAGATAAGATTTCTTTCTTTTTTTTTATTTTTAAAGACTAAGTTTTGCTATGTTGCTGGGAGCTGTCTTGAACCTGTGAACTCCAGTGATCCATAGCTTCAGCCTCCCAGATAGCTGGGGTTACATGTGCACACCACCACGCCTGGCTAGAATTCATTTTTTTAATAGCTAAGTAGTAGTAGTCCATCTATTAAATGTACCAATGCCTTCTGTATTTATTCATCTGTCATTGAGTACTTAGTTTGTGCATATTTTTGCTATTGTAAACAGTGTTGCAGTGAGCATAGGGGAATGTATATATACATTTGAATTAGTGTTTTTGTATTCTTCAGGTAGATACCTAGAAGTGGGATAGCCCAATCATGTGGCAGATCTATTTTTAATGTGTTGAGAAATCTCCACACAGTTTTCCATAGGAACTGAAGTCATCTACATTACCATCAACAGTGTGGGTTTCTTTTTCTCTGCACACCTGATGACACTTAATTTTGGTCTTTTTGATATGGGCTGTTCTCAGCAGTGTGTAGTGGTATCTCATCTAACTCACTGTGGTTTTGATTTACATTTCCCTGTTGAGATGTGATGATGAACATTTGTTCATGTGCTGATTGATGTTCTGTATGTCTTTGGAGGAGTGTCTGTCTGGGTGCTGATTGGATTATGTTTTTTTGTTGACTTGTATGGATTCTTTATAGATCATGTATATTAATGCCCCTTGTTGTGTGTATACTGTGTAGCTATTTATTTCTATTTGGTAGGGTGTCTGTTTTTATGGAAATTTCTTTTGTTGTGCAAAAATTCTTTAATTCCATGTGGTCCTGTTTGTTTATTTTTGCTTTTGTTCCCCTTGCCATTGTAAGTTGAGCCCCTAAAGACATTACTGAGGCAATTGTGGATTGTTTTTCCTATGTTTTCTCCTGTGTATTTATGGTTTCAGGTTTTACATCCAAGTCTTTGATCCATTTTGAATTAATTTTTCTAGACACCAGTTTTTTCTGTTGTTGTAAGAATAAAGCAGCCAATAGAATTGTGAGAAAATTTGATCTCTTGCTGTCTGAGTTTAGTTATGCTGTAGTATTAACTGTTGAGCTTTTAAAAATTAATATATAATTAAAATAATTGCTTATATTCACAAGTATGAAGATGGGATATTTCCTTTAAAGCCATGTAGATCAAGCGGGGCACTGTGGTGTGTGCCTGTAAGCTTCAGCCTATGAAGCGGCTTGGCCTAGGGATCATAGTTCTTGTCCTGCTTGGGGCAACACAGTGAGACCTAGACCCAAAAAATAGCTGGGTGTGGTGGTGCACGCCTGTAATCCCAGCTACCTGGGAAGCAGAGGCTGGGAATTGCTTGAGTCCATGGTACCCTGGGCAACGTGAGCCTGCGTTGCAAAAATAGTGAGACCTAGTCTCAAAAAAAAAAAAAAAAAGAAAAGAAAAAAAAAGCCACGTAGTTTTGGCTTTATTTCTTTTGCTTACTGATCAGAATATATTACATTGCTTAAGACAAATTTCTTGGAACTTGGTAAGATTACAAAATAAAATATTGATTTGAGCCAGTCTTTTTTTTTTTTTTTTTTGGGTTCTTTTTTTTTGTCTTTTTTGAGACTAGGTCTCACTATTTTTGCCCATGGAACCGCAGGCTCCCTAGCCCCGGCTGCTTCATAGGCTGAAGCTTACAGGCACGAGCCACCATGCTTGGCCATGATTTGAGCCAGTCTTTAACTGATAAACTTTCCCCCAATTCAACAGAAACTGTTGTTTAGCATAATTTACAAAGCTACATCCATTTCAGAAATGCCCCTGCCTGTATGATTTCAATTTTCTTTGTTCTTTTTTTCTTTTCATTTTTCACCATAGAAAAAGTGTTTTGGCTTATCTTTGTTTAAGTTTCTGAATTGCATTTTAGTAAAGAAGTAAAAAAATCTTAAGTTGCAGACTTATGATATTTTTATTTTAGTTTGGTACAAAAGTGATACAGAGTCAGTGGGAAAACCATACTTCAAATTTTGAATTTTGCTTTTTTCCCACGCTGGTGATATGTAGCATGATACTTTCTTGTGATGCTGGGCAGTGTTAGTGAATCTCAGCTCCCAGTCAGCTGTGCCATCATGAGGGCAGACAGTTGATGCTCTGCAGTGGACTGTGTTACCAGTTTTTAAAATTTGACCATATTTTCTTTTTTTTTTGAGACTAGGTCTTGATATTTTTGCCTGTGGAACTGCAGGCTCACATTGCCTGGGGTACCACAGACTCAAGCAATCCCCAGCCTCAGCTTCCCAGGCAGCTGGGATTACTGGCACATGCCACCACACCCAGCTATTTTTTTGGGGGACTAGGTCTCTCTACGTTCCCCTGGTGGGACTCGAACTGCGATCCCTGGCCCTGGCTGCAGCTTCCTAGGCTGCCCACCAACAAGCATGTGCCACCATGCCCAGCCCAAAACTTGACCATATTTTCAACTTTATGATTGATATCAGGCCATAATCCCATTGAGTAATTCAAGAAAGAACTGCATTTGATATGCTTTGAAACAGTGTTATCATTTATAGATAAAGGTATCTCAGCTGACTTCTGTCACTATCAATAAAAAGAAAAAAATTTCATGAAAGAAATAAAATCACATAGTTCTTACTGTTCAGCTTGTAATTGCTTACCACTATACTGATAACTGTATCTGCTATATATATATATATATATTTATTTGTTTGTTTGTTTGTTTGTTTTTGAGACTAGGTCTCGCTATTTTTGCCCGTGGAGCCGCAGGCTCTCGTTGCCCAGGGTACCACAGACTCAAGCAATCCCCAGTGTCAGCTTCCCAGGTAGCTGGGATTACAGGCACGTGCCACCATGCCCAGCTATTTTTTTGGAACTAGGTCTCGCTACGGGCGCCAGGCGGGACTCGAACCGTGATCCCTAGCCCCTGCTGCTTCATAGGCTGAAGCTTACAGGCACGAGCCACCATGCCCGGCCTATATATATTTTTGCTACTTTTTTACTTTCATTATTTTTGGGAGGCAAACCTTTTTAGTTTAGAAATTGTACTAAAGAATGATATTGGGATTATAGAATGAAATTTTATTTTCATGTAGAACTCAACTACAAAAAAGTAAAGCCAAGTCAGTAATAACAGTGAAACTGTTATGAAGATCAGGCACCAGGAAAATGTACAGCAATAGTGTTAGTAGCATATCATATTAGAAAATGTCAGATAGTTCCTGCTATCCAGAGATTACCACATATACTGTTTTATAGGCCTTTTGAAATATGCAAACTTTCATATATTTAAGTCTTTTTTTTTTTTTGAGACTAGGTCTCGCTGTGTTTTTGCCCATGGAACCGCAGGCTCTCGTTGCCTGGGGTAGCACAGACTCAAGCAATCCCCAGCCTCAGCTTCCCAGGTAGCTGGGATTACAGGCGTGCGACACCACGCCCAGCTAGTTTTTTGGAACTAGGTCTCGCTACGGGCCCCAGGTGGGACTCGAACCGCGATCCCTAGCCCCGGCCGCTTCATAGGCTGAAGCTTACAGGCACGAGCCACCGTGCCCGGCCTTTTTTTTTTTTTTTTATACTATTGGAATTTAAATTAGAGATTAGAGGTCCACTTTACAATGTCTTGGACAGCTAAGGGCAAAGCTTAGGAGGTAGATGTTTCAAAGTTTTGTCTAAGAGACAGGGATACTGTTCCTTTAAATCTTTTGTCATGATTTACCAACTTTGAACTGTTGGTATATGAGGCCTTTTTTATCCTCTTCGTGTGCAGCTTTTTTCATACTAACACTTGGTATGTAGAAAAAAGGGAAAATAATAGCTTCTTGTTTACCACTTGTATGTTTTCCTATTTAAAACCCTTCAATAAAGTGACACATTCAGAACCTTTTAGGGTTGAAAAAGGAGTAAGAGAGTGCATACTTTTCTCAGGATGGTAAGTCAAATTTAGACACCTTTAAATATAGCTCATATTTTGATAGATGTTGCCAAAGTTGTGGTTCTTGGAGAACAAATCAAGTTAAGCAATTCACTAGGGAGGAAACATTTAGTTTTGTGGGTATGCAGTTTTGGTAGTAGTCAGCCAAAAGATACATCTACAGGATACAGGCGTGTTTCCCCCACTGCCTTGAATTTTGCAGAGTCATGGGTTCAACATGCCTCAAAAACACATATATTTCATTTTTCTGTAATTGATTTTTCAGCTGTGGATTCTGTTTGTATTTCTTTCACTAAGCATATCACTTTACATGTAGAGTAGAGTTTCCATCTAGTGGTAACAGTAGTAATTGCAAATTATAAGTAGATTAAAAAATTGACTTTTTTTGAGTTGTGTATGTTTTACCTTTACAGGTTTCCCCACACTACCTGAAATTAGATTACTCCTATTTGGTTTGTCTTAGGAGGTTGTGTTTTTGGTCTAAGCACACTATTATCATTAGTTCATATGTTAAAAGCATTTCCAGACCCAAAAAATAATCTGCCAAGTCATACCAAATAGGAACTTTCTACTTTTGGGGAGTGGGGAGAATCTTTATCATTCTAGGGATAACTGCCTACTATATCCATTTAAATACTTAAACTCTTGCTATCTCTATATGCCTACATACCTACTACTTATTCTGGTTCTGACTATCTGTACAAACACTTCTATGATAAGGGAATTGACTTTTAGTGTATACTTTTGTTTTCTTTTATAGTTACATAAAGTTGTAGCAAAATTTAGTTATGACAACTTGGTTTCTTAAAAACTTTGTCATGGTAGTTGTTATATATATAAGTACATAAAATAATATACTCAAACACTCTTATTATCAGCCAGCTTCAATCAGTCTTAACATTTGTCATATTTACTTAAAATCAGTCTTTCTCCTGTAACTCAGTGATTTATTTACCACAAGAACATTGCTAGCACTCTAGAAATTTCTCTCATACTACGTAGCCCTTAATCACTAACTCCCACAAGTATTTATCATCCTGAGTTTTAGAGTAAATATAGTTTTGCTTCTCTTTACTATTTAACCTCTTGCACAAATGTCTAAATAGTATTTTGTTTTTAAAATTAAATAGAAATGGCTTTGTTTAGTAAGTAGTTGTCTCGTGTGTGCACTCATCATTATATACATCATTCTTTCACTCATTATATGTAATGAGTGAAATTACATGCACTCACAATGGTACATGTAACTGGGATTTCTCCATATTATAGCTGTAATATATGCTACTGTTGTATACGTCACAATTTTTAAAATCATTCTGGACATTATGCTTCCAATGTTGACTGTTCAAAAATTGAACATTCTCGATTTTTATTTTTGGTGCATGTAAGGCTGCACGTGTTACGCATGGAATAGAATTGTTGGCTTAGAGGTAGACTTTTGTTCAGCTGAGTAGCTAAGATCAAGCAGGTTTTCAAAATAGCAAAGTAAAAGAACCAGTGTTATTTTTCTCTTTAATTTTAGCCAGTCTATTGGATAATCGGATGTCATTTTTTTAATTTGTATTTTACTGATGTTTAATGATATTGAGCAGCTTTTTTCATGAATTTACTGGTCACTTGACCAATTGGTCAGTTTGATCAATATATTGTTCAAAAAATATTTCTAAGCCGGGCCCGGTGGCTCGTGCCTGTAAGGCTTCAGCCTATGAAGCGGCCGGGGCTAGAGATCGTGGTTCGAGTCCCTCCTGGGGCCCGCAGCGGGACCTAGTTCCAAAAAAATAGCTGGGTGTGGTGGTGCACGCCTGTAATCCCAGCTACCTGGGAAGCTGAGGCTGGGGATTGCTTGAGTCTGTGGTACTCCGGGCAACGAGAGCCTGCAGTTCCACAGGCAAAAATAAAATAGCGAGACACCTAGTCTCAAAAAAAAAAAAAAAAAAAAAAAAAAAAAAAAAACTTCTGATATTTCGTTGAACTCTCTTGCCTATTGCTTGTTTTTCTGTAGTTTGCTTTTTTCTTGTTGATTTGTAGGGATTAATATACTCAGGATATACACACTAATACACACTTTTTTGCTGTATACTTATGTTTGTAGCTGTAATATCTGTTACAGATATATTTTCCTACTCTGGTTTGCTTTTTCACTAATTCTTATTATTTTCCTACTCTGACTTGCTTTTTCACTTTCTTAATATTTTGAGCACAGGTTCTTTACTATAATGAATTAAAATATATTAACCTTTTTCTTCATGGTTAATAGTGTCTGTTTTACATAAAAATTATTTTCCTACATGAAGTTCAGTAACATATTCTTCTATATTCTAGAAAGTTTGTTTTACTCTACCTTTATTTAGATCTTTAATTCACTTGGGTCTTTGTATATAGTGTGTACATACAAAAAATTTATGTTACTTTCTGTATAGACATAGTTATCAATTTTCATCCCCCTCCCCCCCATAGATATCCAAATTCCCCAGCACTGTAAGTAAAAAGGTCATCCACTGATTTGCAATTCCACCTACATCCTGAATCCAGTAAAGGAAGTAATAAAGATAGTGAAGAAGTTAAAGAACTAAACAACAAACATTCACTAGAGGGATTCATTAAAACCAAAGTTGAAACCTTGGCAAAGCTAATAAAACTGATAAACCTATAGTGAGATTCATAACTTTAAAGAGAGAAAACAAGTAACCATTATTAGGAGCAAAGAGAATATCACTAGATATATTAAAATGTTCTCAAGAGGCTATTCAGTAAATCTGAAAATTTATGTGAAATAGACTAATTCCCAAAAATATACAGCTTACCAAAATTAATATAGAAGAAATAGAAAATTTGAATAGTCCTATCACACGAAATAAATTGACTATATAATTTTAAAAAGTCTCTTACAAATTAGACTCTTGGTCTAGATGGTTTCATCAGCCACTTTAATCAAATATTTAAAAAATAACCAATCATTCAGAGAATAGAAAGATAAGGCATACTTCTCAATTGATTTTGTAAGACCAATGCAACCTTGATATGAAACCTAATGAAGTCAGTACAGGAAAGCACAATTTCAAGCCAATTATCAGTATGGAGAAACCTAAAAAAACTTATAACAAACTAAATTCAATAATATCTAAACATGATAATACATCATAACAGTATTGGGTTTACTCTAGACATGCAAGGTTGATGTTAACATTAGAAAATTAGTGTTACCTGCCATAGAGAATAAAGGAGAAAAATAGTGTCATTAGCAGCAGACCTCTCCTGTCTTGCCCATTGCTTCTCTTAATAGTATATTTCAATAAATTTGGCTGCTCTGTTCTAAAAACAAAAACAAAAACAAAAAAACATTAGCAAAGGCACACAAAAATTGATAAAAGTTACGTAATGAACTCTTCTCTCTTTCTTTCTTTCTTTTTATTTATTTATTTTTTGAGAACCAGGTCTCACTATGTTGCCCCGGGTAGTCTCAAACCCGCGAACTCAAACGATCCTTGTCTTCTTGCCTCCCAGTGCTTCGATTTTAGGTGCGCACCACAATGCACAGCTTCAGCTCTTATTTCTAAATAAATAAGTAAATAAATAATGCTTAACAAGCTAGCATTAAAAGATGTAACCTGAATATGATAGTTTTTTCAAAAATGAAGTATGATGAAAGAAAGATATCATTTGAAAATTTGCTTTACCCTAATAATTTCTCAAGTTGACTTTCTTTTCAGTTTATTAGTCAGTTAGGCCCCATGCTCTCTGAATTTACTTGACTAATTTTCTGTTGAGTAAATGTATTTTTCTTTTAAATTTTAAGCTTACTGGTACTCTGAATACTAATCCTTTTATATGCATGACACATTCTTTTTTCTAGTTTATGGCTTATCTGTTATTAATTTAAAGTTTTAAATTTATTTATGAATGGAGAGTATGTTCACATGTACCAAAAATCCAAAAAAATCCAAAAGAGCATACAGTGAAAACTTTCTCTCCCACTCCTGTTCTTTCATTTAGTTCCTCTCTCCAAAGGCACTGTGACTTCATTGAATAAAAATGTTTATAATGTTATTTGCTGCACAGACATTTTAAATTGTAATAAACTTCTGTAGTTTTCAGTCTTTGTGGATTGTGCTTTTTATCTCCTCTGCCTCTTCTATACCATTTTCTAGAATTTTTAAAGTCAGGCTTTATACTTAGATCTATATTCTGTTTGGAATTTACTTTTTGTATGTGGTGTGAGATAGGGGTTATATTCTTTCGTATTATAAAACCATACTTACACCTTTATGTTAGGAGATTGTTTTGTCTAATACAGCTTTCAGTGGTGACAGGAGATGGTATTTAATTTCACAAGCAAGTTGGGAAATGTGGTTAACTAGCTTATTTTATTTTATTTATTTATTTTTTTCAGTTTTTAAAAGTTTGTTTTGTTCTTACTTGCAGATGAGTGCTTAGAGTTCTAATAAGTCTGCCTTTCAGGTCCATAATGTGTCCTTGTGTTTTCTGACATGTCTGGAATTTGTGTAGGCTGAAATGGGGCAGGGAAAGGAGGGTTCCTTTTGTCACAACTAAGTAGAAAGCTTTTTTCCTGTCTCTTCGATTTACCAATGCCTCATCAGAAGCTTTCAGCACTTATGTAAGAAATTTGTTTTTTCTTGAACTTGAACAAACTTAGAATTTGTTTTAAAATATGATACTGTAGAGTAGGAAGTTATTTTCCTTAAGTATAATACTTAAAAAAAAAACAAACTCTAGAAATCTCTTTGGTTCTTAACCATGTTCCTTGAAATTCTCAGCTTTATTCTGTAGTATTATGTATTCTGTGGAAAGGGAATAGTGGGCCTGGTGACATGGGGATAACAAAACCATGTCTTTTCCATTTCTCATCTCCCAGTTTACTACTACTACTACTACTACTACTACTACTACTACTACTACTACTACTACTACTACTAATTATTCTTTTTTTTTTTTTGAGAACAGAAAAAGGAGATTTATTACAGTATACTGCTAAGATAAGAGAGGCAGTGAGGAAGACAGGAGAAGTCTGCATCTACTTCTGTTTTAAACGTTTCACTCTCTTAAATCTTGTCTTACCATTTGTTCCACTCAGAAAAAATGAGCAAGAGGGAAAGAAAGAGAACTGGGTTAAAGAAATTAATGTATGGCAAAGCAAGGGTAAATGGTAGTTGGAGAGAGAAAAAACTTAAGGGAAAAGTAACAGATTACTGTGTTTTGGAACTCTAGCGTCTCTTTTTTCTTATATTTGTGAAGGTCTTTATTCTTCTGTTACATTTATTTAGGAGGTACTGTCTAGGGTATGATGTCTAGGTTGAAAGAATTGTGTTGATAAACCCTAGCTAGCACTTGTGCTTTTATCTCTTTTCTCACTTGTGTTTGATCCAGTTCAGTGCTGGAGAGTCAACTGGGATGTAAGTTTTAGATCTTAACTGAGTCTTGCTCTAGACTTTAAAGAAATAAAAATTTGGAGGTTATATTTATGTATGTATTTTGGCTTTAGGCATTTAATGGATACTGTTCACATACATTTGTATCATAAAATTAATATAATTTGTATGATAAAATCTGTTATTTGGATTAAAAAGTACATAAATTTCATAAAAATCATAGTTTAGGCTCAATAAATTATGACTCATCAGACTCATGCCTTTCTGGCTCTGAGTAGAATAGTAATTTCTCAATGACTCATTATAAACAGTAGTTTTATTTATATATTTATTATTGCAGTACTGTTTTATGTATTTGTTTTTTACTTTTTATTGCTTTGTACTTTATATAAAAACTATACAATAGTTTTATATTGAAAGCTCACACCACTGCACCCAACTCTAACTCTTGCTTCTTGATTGAAATAAGCTGATGTTTTTAGAGAAGAAGCTTTTGTTAATGATTTAGAATAAAGTTGATTTTGACTTTAATTTGCTTGTAATCACTTGGCATTTTAAGTTTATTAAGGAAAGATAACCTAAAGGATAACCTGTCAGATAAAGTATGTAAAAGGCTTGAGGAGGCAAGCATTGTAAGTTATCTTTCTTCAGACTTTTGGCCTGAGAACATGCATTTGTAATTTTAAAATTTTGCATAATTCCTACCATTTTAGAGAAAACTAATTTAATAGCTACCATCTGGAGATTTGAACTGCTGATTAAAATTATGTAATAATTTCAAGGAAGTAGACATGAACTTTGAAGTGTACCCACACCTTATTTTCATTTATAGTGTTATTAAAAATAACCGCGTAGGCCGGGCACGGTGGCTCGTGCTTGTAAGCTTCAGCCTATGAAGCGGCCGGGGCTAGGAATCGCGGTTCAAGTCCTGCCTGGGGCCTGTAGCGAGCCCTAGTTCCAAAAAAATAGCTGGGTGTGGTGGCGCGCGCCTGTAATCCCAGCTACCTGGGAAGCTGAGGCTGGGGATGGCTTGAGTCCGTGGTACCCCGGGCAACGAGAGCCTGCGGTTCCACGGGCAAAAATAGCGAGACCTAGTCTCAAAAAAAAAAAAAAAAAAAAAAATCCACGTACCATTGGCAAAGTGTATCATAGACTACATATACTTAATAGTTAGAGATGTCATTTTTCTTGCAACAGTGCTTTGGTGAAAAGGATCTAGTAGAAGACTTTTAAATTGTGATTTTTTTTTTATTTACCCTTTTTTTTTTTTTTTGAGACTAGGTCTCACTATTTTTGCCCGTGGAACCGTAGGCTCACATTGCCGGTGGTACCATAGACTCAAGAAATCCCCAGTTTTAGCTTCCCAGGTAGCTAGGATTACAGGTGCGTGCCACCAGGCCCAGCTTTTTTGGGTCTAGGTCTCGCTGTGTTGCCCTGGGCAGGACTCGAACCGCGATCCCCAGATCCTGCCGCGACTCCATAAGCTGTTGCTTACAGGTATGCACCACCGTGCCTGGCCTTTTTTTTTTTTTTTTTTAATATGAAATGCTCCAGGCACAGTGGCACGTGCCTTTAATCGCAGCCTAAGAAGGGAGGCTGAGACTAGGAATCACTTGAGTACGTGGGTTCCAGACCCCGCCCGGGGAACATAACAAGACCTAATCTCAAAAAAAAAAAAAAAAAAAAAGTGCCGGGTACAGTGGCACACGTCTTTTCATCCCAGCCTTGGGAAACTGAGGCTAGGAATTGCTTGAGTCCGCGGGGTCGAGACTAACTACCCGGGGCAACATAGTGAGACCTAATCTTAAAAAAAAAAATAGCTGGGCATGGTGGCATGTGCCTGTAATCTCAGCCTTGGGAGGCTGAGGCTAGGGATCACTTGAATTTGCAGGTTTGGGACTACCCCGGGCAACATAGCGAAACCTGATCTCTTAAAAAAAAAAAAAATTATATATATATATATTATATTTGAAATGCTTTTTGATTTTGCCTGTTTGATTTTGTATCCTAGAACTGGGACCATACTAATCTCTGTACTATTTCAATTTTTGTTCATGTGTTACCAAAGTGAGCATTGACTTGTTATTTGTTTTTGTGGGGATATTTGTATGAATCAGGTGAATTTTGACTTTGCCTGATACATGTGATAACTTGTCCTTTCTGGCTTGTAGCTACTCATAGGTTATATAATAAACCTATGAGTTTCTGTAATAAGGATTAGAACAAATCGTTAGATAATTCATAAATGATGTGTCTGCTATAATAAATGAATAATGCAGTTTTTGTATGTAACATTAAAAATAAAAAGTCAACCATGTGTGGTGGCGCGTGCCTATAATCCAAGTGCTGGGAAGCAAGAGGACAGGGATCATTTGAGTTCGCGGGTTCAAGACTACCTCGGGCAACATAGTGAGACCTGGTTCTCGAAAAAGCAACCGGGTGCAGTGGTGGGCACCTGTAATCCCAGCTACCTGGGATGCTGAGGCTGGGGATTGCTTGAGTTCGTGGGATTGGGACTACCCCGAGCAACATAGCGAGACCTAGTCTCAATAAACAAACAAACAAACAAATAAGTAGTGTAGTAACTTGGCATTAGGAAACAGGAGAGGGAAGAAAGTATTTCTGAGAGTCACAAGAGCTTTACTGGGAGTATAGCAAAGTAGTGTTGGAGTAGAAAATCAGTTAAAATTAGGGCCAACAGAATATACAATATTATTCAGGGATGGAAAACTGAAATTAGAAGCAAAATGCTATTTCCCTAGTGCCTTGGAGAGAAAAACCTGTCTAAGCAAAGGCTGAACTTAGATGATAGGACAGAGGCATTGGAAATTAAAGTATTTAAAAATAAAATCTATTTCTCCTTTTTTTTTTTTTTTTTTGAGACTAGGTCTCGCTATTTTTGCCCGTGGAACTGCAGGCTTACGTTGCCTGGGGTACCACAGACTCAAGCAATCCCCAGCCTCAGCTTCCCAGGCGTGCACCACCATGCCCAGCTATTTTTTTGGAACTAGGTCTTGCTACGGGCCCCAGGCGGGACTCAAACAGCAATCCCTAGCCCTGGCCGCTTCATAGGCTGAAGCTTACAGGCATGAGCCACCGTGCCCGGCTAAAACCTATTTCTCTATTTGGTGTGCCTTTCATTCTAATGAACTTTTTGGTTATGAGGAATGGAATACAAGGGCAGCTAGCTCAAAGGAATGATTGTAAGGAAACACCTGTCTGTGTGGACCTAAGAACCACAGAACCTATAGGTAGAGTAAATAAATGTGTGTTATACTGAATGTGTGTTATACTGTTGTAGCTCTTAGTAATCTCGAGTTTACTGTCATGAATGTGGCCTGAATGTCAGCAGTTGATTGTTATATAGTACTGACTCTGTTCTCAAGAGTTAATTGATAATTATCCACTACAGAGCTAAGGGAAACAGCTACAGGCTGATGTCTTACAAGATTTTAATAGTAATAATTGAGGGTTTGACTGTTTTATAAGGAACCATGACCTATGTGACTGTTCTAATACACTGTTAGACCTGGAGTCTGTAAGGATCTGTATCTTCCTGCAGTATATGCCTAAAACTAAGAAGCAGATGTAAGTCATATTAAACCAGCTGCTTAGTGATTTTTGTTAAGCTAAACACCTAAGTGTTTAGGTGGCTATGACCCAAACAGCAGCAAGCCCGCATTATTTGCTTTTGTGCAATCAGCAGATTAAGGATTAGTTTTTTCCAAAGACCAACATGTAGATCAATCCATGGGAACTGGGTAGTTGTATGTATGGTTGAGAGGATCTGAGAAACACATGCAAAAATGATCCTCCCCAATGATTCTTCTGTTTCATATTTTCCAGTGATGCCATCTGCAATTTTGTTATCTGCAATGATTCCTCCCTTCGAGGTCAGCCTGTTATCTTCAATCCTGACTTTTTTGTGGAAAAACTCCGACATGAGAAACCCGAGGTGTTCACCGAGTTGGTGGTCAGCAATATTACAAGGCTCATCGATTTACCTGGAACTGAGTTGGCTCAACTAATGGGGGAAGTGGACCTTAAGTTGCCTGGTGGAGCTGGTTCAGCATCAGGATTTTTCCGGTCTTTGATGTCTCTGAAGAGGAAGGGTAGGAGGTTGGGTTCATGGGATTGACTCCTAACATCTTCACATTCTTTCCAGTTACTATTACTGTAAAGGATTTTTCAGTTGTTTTCTCAGTTTTGTGTAGTAGAACATTATCTAATGGTAATAAAAATTATAATCTAGATAAAGATATAGCTAAAGCAAATATATTTAGTCCTTAAGATATGTCATGATATGTTTAGGGCACCTGATTTTCATGCCGTTAATGCTGTATTATGATAATATTAAAAAATAAACAAATCACACAGCTGGAGAGTACAGTAAGGGAAATTTGAACATTTTTTTATTGCAGTAGTTTTCAAACATGTTCATTCTGTGGAATGCTTTGGATAATCATTTGAATACCTGTGAATCACCCAAAAAAAAGTCTTTCCAGAAAATAATTGTAATACTGCTTTTTTTCAAGCTATGAAACAGGCACTGTTTTATTTTGTTAAATATAAGGAAGTCATTTAAGTAGAAAAAAAGTTTAGACATTGCAACATCACACTGTACCACTTCACAGGATAATCTGTCTTGCTTTGACAGTTAAATGGTTCTAAGTTCTGTTTGTTTGTTTTTTGTTTTTAAAATCAACATTTTGGGTATGGATACTTAAATAAGAAGATGATCTTTGCCTTTAAGGAATCTATAGTCTAATATTAAACATGTAGAAAGTTGATTGAGTTGATTCTGTTTGTATTTTTCTAAAGTTTTACTAACTTCATTAAAACATTTGCTGAATTGTATAGGATGCTTTGGTGACTTTAAGTGTGATTTTGCACTGTTTGTGGAAAATAAAACCTTTTTCTATCTCATATATACTTTTTTTTTTTAGAAAAAGGAGTAATATTTGGATCTCCATTGACAGAGGAAGGCATTGCCCAGATATACCAACTGATTGAATATCTACACAAAAGTAAGACTACTAGAGATTTTGTTGTTCCTTGTTAATGAAAAATTACGAATTTTCTGTCAAGAGTTACCTTCCTTGAATCAATGTGTGTCAGTTAGCCAACAGCAATGACACCAATCAGTGATAATTCTTAGTGCATGTTTCTAAATATATTTCCTCTCAAATTTCATCTTGTATTGGTTTTATACTCTCAGAGATGTGTATAATTAGTGTGTTTATGAAATCACTTTTTCCTCTTCATTCAGAGGCATTTCTGGAAAAATACATTGTCCCTAAAGAATCGTAGCACAAGGAGCATGATCTATCACCATAGCTATGTCTCATCTCTGGAATTCTGATTAAAATACAGTCTTAATTTTTATTCATGTTTTAGTAGTCATGCTTGTTACAGCATTCCTCTAAGTACTTGGCACAGCATGTGAAATTTTGTGGCATTATGTGGTGCTTTAAATTCAACATACTTACTTATGGTGTGTTCTGTGTGGAACTCTAGGAGCTAGAGTAGATGTTGCAAATACCTGGTCTAAGGGCTTAAGTCATCTTCATTCATGTTTACTGGTAGAGGATTAAATTAAATTATCAGTTTTAAATTGGGGAGAGGTCATGTTTTTAGCTTATTTTGGATGCTGGGAAGATACAGCATCCTTCAGCCCTATTTCTTGTACATGACCAACTGGAACAAACATCTATGCTCTCCAGTTTGTTATAGTTCCTTTCCCTTTCCCTTTTTTGAGACTAGGTCTCGCTATTTTGCCTGTGGAACCGCAGGCTCACGTTGCCCAGGGTACCACAGACTCAAGCAATCTCTAGCTTCAGCTTCCCAGGTAGCTGGGATTACAGGCGTGCACCACCATGCCTAGCTATATTTTTTTCGAACTAGGTCTTGCTATGTGCTCTTAGCAGGACTCGAACCGCGATCCCTGGCCCTGGCTGCGGCTTCTTAGGCTGCCGCTTATAGGTATGCATGACCATGCCTGGTCTCTTCTTTGTAGACTAGGTCTTGCTGTGTTGCCCTAGGTAGTTCCGAGCCCGCAAACTCAAGTGATTCCTAGCCTCAGCCTCTCAGGTAGCTGGAATTACAGGCACATATCACCACCCCAGGCTATTTTTTCTTGAGACTAGGTTTCACTGTGTTGCTTGAGGTAGTCTCCAACCCGTGGACTCAAGTGATTCCTAGCCTCAGCCTCCCAAGGCTGGGATTACAGACATGCACCACCCCACCTGGCTTTGTTATAGTTCTTTTTATTCATTTACTATGACCAGACTGACTCTGATGGTGTTTGAACTTGGAGACCTGAATTAAGAGGCTGTATACAAAGGTAAACATTTACCTGTGTTTCAAACATAAACTCTCTCACACTCCTTCCAGATCAAACCAAGACTATACATCCCATTAAGATTAGTTTAGGTCTTAGCTCAGGGGAAGAATATTTTACTCAGGATGACCGACCCTACACTTCCTGGAATCTCTTAGAATGAAAGGTAATCTGCCAGGTTAACGTTTCAAATCCTGGGATAACAGAGACTCTTGATTCCTTTTGGGCTGGGAAACCATTTACAGGAAAATTGAGCCTTGTACAAACTTAGCCCCCCATTTTGGCTTTTCTTCCAACTTATTTTTCAAATTCATTTTGACCATTGTTTAGAATTCAGTCTCCAGATATGGCACTCAGGAGGTTCAGTGACTCCTGGGAGACCATCTCTTGGCTGGGAGACGTCCTGGTGTTCAGGGATATTAAAATGTGTCTTGTCGGGGCCAGTGGTTCTAAACTACTCTGGGGAAAAAAGACAGAAACCTCCCTCTAAGGTCTCACAAAGAGGCTTTGAATTGTAGTGTTTTAGATGACGATTGATTGATTGATTGAGACGAGGTCTTGCTATTTTTGCCCGTGGAACTGCAGGCTCATGTTGCCCGGAGCACCACGAACTCAAGTGATCCCCAGCCTCAGTTTCCCAGGTAGCTGGGATTACAGGCACGTGCCACCACACCCAGCTATTTTTTTGGTACTAGGTCTTGCTATGCTGCCCTGGGCGAGTCTCAAACCACGATCCCCTGTCCCAGCCGTAACTCCATAGGCTGTCACTTACAGGCACACACCACTGTGCCTGGCATTTAGATGACTTATTTTAATAATAATTTCTCTTTTTGTTTCCTTTCTACATGTCTTCTGTTCTCTTCTGCTAAACAGACTTGCGTGTAGAGGGTTTGTTTAGAGTACCGGGAAATAGTATCCGACAGCAAATTTTAAGGGATGCTCTCAATAATGGAACTGATATTGACTTGGACTCAGGGGAGTTTCACTCAAATGATGTTGCCACCTTGCTGAAGATGTTTCTCGGAGAGTTACCTGAGCCCCTGTTGACACATAAACATTTTCATGCACACCTCAAAATTGCTGGTGAGTATAGGAAGTGAGATGGAAATACTTTTTTTTTAGTTAAAAAAAATTATTTATATGTAAATTTCACATCTTTGCAATCCCAGGGATTTGCCCCCCATCCCCCTCCCTCCCCCCCTTTCCCTCCTGTCCATTTCCCTCCTGTCCCTCCTGTGTGCTTCAGTTTGGTGCTCAGCCTGTTTTGTCTTTTCCTCATGGCTTTTATTTACTTTTTTTTTTTTTTTTTTCCATTATGTCCCATATATTAGTGAGACTGGAGATACTTTTCTTTCAGTTTATTTGTTTGGAACTTTCTGTTGTTTGAACCCAGTTCCACTAAGACTCATGATATTTCTGGGTACTCGTAAGTATTGGTTAGTCAAGTTTTATTTAATCAAATGTTTTGTTAAAGAAGCCTCTAAAGATAAAGTCTAGCTTTTACTTATTTTTGTTTTTCTGATATATTCTAACATAGTGCTTTCACTTTAACTTGCTAAAGTGTGCATAATAAATACACACTTTTCATTGTGTTGCTACACATACAATAGTTATGGGTATTGTATATTTGCCTTGGTTTGGAACATTTACTAAGTATTATTATACCTTAATTGAGGTAATGTTGCAAATTTGTCTTTATTTTCATTAAATAATTTATTTATATATAAATTTCACATCTTTGTAATCTCCGGGGTTCACCCCTGCCCCCACCCTCCCTGACTGTTCCCACCTTCTCCTCCCCACCCCAGGCTGTATACTTCAGTTTGGTTGTTAGCTTGTTTTCACTTTTCCTCATGGCTTTTATTCATTTTTTTCCTATATCCCATATATTAGTGAAACCATTTGGTTTCTTTTTCTTTTTGACTTGTTTCTGCTAATATGATTTCTTCTAAGCACATCCATGTTATCATAAAATCATCCAATTTGTCATTTTTAAGTGATGAGTAATATCCCATTGTGTATATATACCACATCTTTTTCATCCAGTCATCTGTTTTGGGACATTTAGGTTGCTTCCATGTCCTTGCAATTATAAATAGTGGCAAACTTGTCTTTAAAGCTAATTTATGTTTTTTTAAATAATCAATATATTCTCGTGGTTTAGATCAAGAGTATACCATGAACGCCTTTTACCCTCACTCACCCTTGTTCCTAGTACCCTCTTTTTCTTCCCAGAGGCAACTCATACTGTTGATTCCTGGTGTATCATTTCAGAGATATACTTTTTAAAATATTATTTATTTTTTTCTTTATATCACAACCTCAGTAAGTGATTTTTTGGATGCCTCTGGTATCCTCCCTCTCTGGTGCCCCTTCCATTCTCTCAGATCCCATTCTTTGTTGTTTACTAGTCTGTGCCTAAGCCCATTAGTCTCTTTCTTTCCTGTGGCAGTGTTGTTTCACTGGGTGAGGGCCTGTGTTGTTGGAACGAGGGCCTGTGTTGTTGGAACCAGGTGAGCCTTGCTGGTAGGTTTTCAGTTTTAAGTTTGCGTTGGGTGGCCAGTCTGTATTCATTTGTGATCCGTCCATCTTTTCTTACTGCAGACCTTCTTCTGCAATCCCATCTCCCTTCTATATATATATATTTGCAACTAGGTCTCACTATTTTTGCCTGTGGAACCACAGGTTCATGTTGCCCTGGGTACCACAGACTCAAGCAATCCCCAGCCTCAGCTTCTCAGGTAGCTGGGATTACAGGCACGCACCACCACGCCCAGCTATTTTTTTGGGACTAGGTCTCGCTAAGTTGCCCCGAGTGCCCCGGGTGGCACTTGAACCGCCATCTCCAGCTCTAGCCATTTCATAGGCTGAAGCCTACAGGCACGTGCCACCGTGCCTACTTGGTCTGCTCTTTTTACTGAGTATATTTTGGAGAATGTTCCATTTTCAGCTTATAAATAGTTCTCTCATTTCCCTTTGTGTCTGTGTGGTAAGAAATTCATTTTTGGATCACACAGCTATTGTGCTGCTATAGGCTCTTAAATGTACACAGTATCAAACTGCATACTGAATATGTTTAGTTTTCTGTTCTTGAGTGTTTTCCTCTTCTAATTTTAAGGAAAACATCTAACATTATGTTCTTCCAAATAATTTTTGCAACTTAATAGTATTAATTTTTAAAATCTAATAGGAGTAGTTTTCTTTGCATTTTCTCGAGTAAAATTTTAGTGCAGTTTTTGAAACCCTCTCCTCCACCACCCTGTGAGTCACTGTTCTTTGAAATTATATTGAGGTATGTCCCAGTTGTAGCATTTGATATACCTTTCTGATGACTGGAAGGGATTTTTGTTTTTAATTTCATATTAACAGGGAACAGCTTATAGAAATATTATTTTTCATAAATCCGAAAGTATAATTGGAGTTAAAAAGCTTAAATAACACACTAATCATTTTCAGGTCTATATTAATTATATCTATGTGATTATCAGTGCCCTTTGAAATTCTGATTATCCAGTGGACTATCTTTATATAACCTGTATATCCTGGTAAGGGAAAAACAGTGATTCTGAGTCCATGAGGAGCTACTTAGATCATGCTGTTACCAGGCATGATTCACTCCCGTACTTCTTTTAGCAATAACATAACTGGGTGAGAAGAAGTGAAGGGGGTGGCATTATTAAAGATATGTATGGGCATGCTTTCCTTTCTCTGGGGTGTATATCTATGAATGGGATTGCTGGGTCATATGTTACTATGTTTAATTTTTTGTGGAACTTTCACACTGTTTTCCAAAGTAGCTGCATCATTTTACAATTGTAAAATCGAACACAATGTAAGACTGTTTAATTTTCTTAACATTATTGTCAGCACTTGTATTATCAGTCTTTTGATTATAGCCATGCTAGTAGATATGAAGTAGAATCTCATTGTGGTTTTGATTTACATTTCCTTCCCTCTGATAGTTAGTGATTCTACTAATTCTTACTGACCATTTGAAAAAAATTTATTTTTTTCTTACTGACCATCCATTTGTATATCTTCTTTGGAAGAATGTCTTTTTTTTTTTTGAGACTAGGTCTCACTATGTTGCCTGGGGCTCTGCAGACTCAATTTGCCTGGGGTGCTGGGAACTCAAGTGATCCCCAGCCTCAGCCTTCCAGGTAGCTGGGATTACAAGTGCATGCCATGGCGCCCGGCTGCTTTTTCAAGATCAGGTTTTGCTATGTTACCCGGGGTAGTCTCGAACCTGCAAACTCAAATGATCCCTGTCCTCTTGCTCCCAGCACTTGGACAACAGGTGTGCACCACCACACCCAGCTGGAACAATGTCTTTTTCTTTTTTTTTTTATTGGGTTTTGGTCTTTTGTTACTGAATTATACTGACATCTTATTACTGTGTTTTGCTGTAATATATTTTTATGCCTGAATTTTTTTCATTTCTTTTATTGAATTGAGGGGAAGATTCATTTTTCTTGCTTGTATTTTGTTCTTACTTTGAATCATTTCTGTTCTCAAGATTTGATGCAGTTTGATGATAAAGGGAACAAGACCAATATCCCGGATAAGGAGCGGCAAATTGAAGCTCTTCGGTTGCTCTTCCTTATTCTCCCTCCACCCAATCGTAACATGCTGAAGATATTGCTTGATCTCCTGTACCAGACAGCAAAGAAACAAGACAAGAATAAGATGTCTGCTTACAACCTGGCTCTTATGTTTGCACCCCATGTCCTGTGGCCAAAAAATGTGAGTGTCAAGGGGATAAGAAAAAAATTGCTGGATTTTCTTGGGCGAGGCCTCATCTTGTGGTTGTACTTTGGTGAGATTATCAAGGGTTCAAGGTCTAGTTTTCAGCTTTATGATGTTAGGAACTTGTTTTATTACATTATTTAAGAGTCATCAAATTTGTTTATTTCACCTATAATCAATTTCTGATAAACTTAAATTGCTATTTATTAATGGAGATTTAGTGGAAAATTGTGACAACTAAACAATGTTTTTGGTTGGTCTTGAATCCCTTCTTAACACAACATCTTCTTGGGAAATCAAATTGATGTCTGGAGGATCTTATGGTGTAAATTTAGAATAGAGCTTTACAATCTTACCAGGATAGTATTACTCAACTTTAAGATAAGAGGACACAGAGCAATCTTGTCTTGGTGGGAACTTTTCTTTTTCCTATATTTATACTCTTCTTGGATAAAACAGTGTACTTATGACCGAGACTATGGCTGTCTCAGTAACATGAGAAATAAATATCTAAAGTTTTTTGAACTAATTCTTTACCTGGAGGCACATAGCTTTATATTTTTTTCTGTTTACAACATAGGTTTTACTGTGTTTGATGAAATTGGGAGCCAGGATACTTTGGATTAGAAGCTACAAATCAGCTATATTACCTGTGTCTTATATCCTGTTTATTCCTAGGCTCCTCTGTATATTGGACAGATACTTCACCATTTATCTTAAAAGGTTGTTGGGAAGATAATAGAAATAGGTAGGATATGGTGACTTAGAAAAGGTTTTTGTGAGCACTGTTCGTGATCCGCTCACCTGGCCATGGCTGACGGATTCCATTCCAGTGCCACAGTAACCCCGAGACCCATGACTGACTGACTGTGGCTCTGTGGCTTTCGGTCTCTGGTCTGGGAGACAGTCGCTGGGAGTGGGGAGAAAAGATTTTTAACATTGTAAGAAATTAGAAAAGAAAAGGAGAGAGGTTGTGTGGAATATTTTACCTAACAAGTAACTAGTGAAAAAATTTAATAATGAGGTTCCCAGCTAGGAAGAACCTACCTGGGAACTACCCATAGAAAGATGTCTTTAGGTATGTCTGTGTGTATGACTGGTGTCAGGGAGGTGGAGCTTGTGGAGGAGAAGGGACTAAGAAGAAAAGGAACACCAGTAGTTGCCCATATGAAGGTGATCAAACCATAGAATGAGAGAATTTTAGAGTTGGCTAAATGAGACTGGAAAAGAAATGACTATCTGTGCCTATAAAAGGAAATATTTAAGAGCTCTTAGTAAAAACAAACAGATTAAGTAACAAAAACACATGTTTGAAGATGAGGACTTTGGAATAGTAGACATGCTGAAGTGCTTAACAGAGAGGCAGGAGAAACAAGAGAAGGGAATCAACAACCATTTAGCTTTTCAAGAAACTGGTATCAATTAGTGACAGTTCTCTTCTCGGTCTTTGGAGAAACTCCAGTTTCTCTGAAGAGGTATTGCCTTTGATGGTTAGTACAGATTCTGTTCTCATTTTGAATCCCAACAGATTTTTTTTTTTTTTTTTTTTTTTTTTTTTAGCAAACCTGCCTGCATATTTGATTATCAAGTTGAATTAGGGATGAAGATTGGTTCTCAGGGATTTCTTAGTCATGTCAAGGACACATAGTTCTTCCTAGATTATATCATTTTCATTTCCAGTGGAAACCAGAGAGCCTTCCCAGAATTAAACATTGTATTAGAGGCATTTTGTTGATGGTAGAAGCTCATACATTTGAAAGAAAATTGATTGAATTTTGAAAATTAATGAATATCTGCCTTCTCTTTTCCAGTTCTTAATTTTCCCTTTTTGGTTCCCTTTTCTCTGAATAGGCCACTGCAAATGACCTTCAAGAGAATATTGCAAAGTTAAACAATGGGATGGCTTTTATGATTAAACACTCCCAGAAACTTTTTAAGGTAGGTAAAGGATGGGATTTAACAGATAATAGAACAAGGAGAATAGAACAAGGTGGGGTCCTCTGCAGGACTATAAAGATGACTAGATAAGGAAGAAATGACTGGGCCTCGAACCAGATGGATAGTGGCAAAATCCAGAGGGACTATCCAAGGTGGGGAGGAATAGGAAGTACTTGGAGGCTGAGTGAGGCTCTGCTCTCTGGATCATTGACTTGATCTTTTGAGTCGTAAAAAGACACATAAGTAATTGGGAAATGGGTAGTTTTAACCAGCCTGCTCCTTGCTGGTAAGAATTTTGAGAGTTTGACAGCTTCCTTTCATTTTGTAGTCTTTGCCCTCTTTAATCCAAACTAGCAGTGTTCCCTCTAATGTAATTTTCTCAAGAACTTTGTGGCTTTTCTGTGGATTTCATGGTATTCACTCCATTTTACAAAATGACACATACAAATCTTTTGAAGATAAACCTCTTTTTACCTTGGTTCCTGCTGAAAAGGCTGAGGGGCAATATCTTTACCCTTCCTAGAGGCCTTATGGTTTGATTGAGAAGATCTGTGAGGCAAGCCTTTGCTCTTTTGAAAGAAGCCTTTACTCTTTTTATGTGACTGATTATTTTGACCTTTTGATGTTTCTAAGGTTTTAGCAAAAGGTTGAACAGTCATAACCTTTCTGTTGTTCTGTAGAAGTGTATTTTTCCTGATAATCAATTTATTAATTTTCATGTCTTTTGCTATCTGGACAGGCTGAGAATTTTTCAGATCAGCCAGTTCTGATTCTTTTTGTTACTGACTTAACTGGGTCATATGAGTTAATCAGGTCCTATGGTTTGCTGCTTAGAAAGCCAGACTCTGAAAAATTGTTTCCACAAAGACATCACTTTATTAACATATGTTGCCACCATGGGAAAATGGCAGAGTTAGTATTCTAGAAAGAAATGCAAAGACATGTGGGGCTTGGGAAGGATTTCTTCATTCTTTGGCCTAGTACACCACCAGGCAGTCGGCCACAGGATTATTGATTACCTTGCTGCAATAGTTATCAGTTGAAAATGGCATTAGTGTTATTAACATCCTTGGAAGGAATAAAAACATCTCCTTTAGCATTAAGCAGCCCATTACCATAAACAAGGACTGCGGTACAGTGTGTTAAACTGCTAGGTTAAGGAAGAGGTCATGTCATAATCTTTGCCTCAGGCCCACCCAATCGCATTTTTTTTCCTTCAATTAAAAAAAAATTGTGACCAGGCATGGTGGTGCATGTCTGTAAGCGGCAGCCTAGGAAGCCGCGGCTGGGGCCAAGGACCGCAGTTCGAGTCCCGCTGGGGGCACGTAGCGTGACCTAGTTCCAAAAAAATATAGCTGGGTGTGGTGGCACGCACCTGTAATACCAGCTACCTGGAAAGCTGAGGCTGGGGCTTGCTTGAGTCTGTGGTACCCTGGGCAACGTGAGCTTGTGGTTTCATGGGCAAAAATAGCGAGACCTAGTTTCAAAAAAAAAAAAAAAAAAATTTGTTTTTGTAAAATACACATAGCAAAATTTGCCATCCTAACTGTTTTTAAGTATACAGTTCGGTGTCATTAATTACATTCATATTGTTGTGGAACCATCACCACCAACCTTCTCTGGAACTCTCTATATTTTGTAAAGCTGAAACTATACTCAGCAAATAATAACTTGTTTCTTCCCCTTGCCTTTGGCAGTCTCCATTCTGTTTTCTTTCTCTATGACTTCACTATTCTAGGTACTTCATATAAATTAAATCATACTTATTTCACATGATGTTTTCAAGGGTCATCCACATTGTAACATTTCCCAGAGTTTTCTTCCTTTTAAAATTGCTTGATAGTCAATTCTGTGTCTATACCATATTTTTCTTACCCGTTCATCTCTCAGAGACACATGAGTTGGTTCCACTAACTGTGCGCAAGTGTGATTACCATTTCTTCACATTCTCACCAAAATTCGTTATTTTCTGGGTTTTTGTCTTTAACAGTAATTATGCTTAATGAGCATGAGGCATTTACTAGGTGGTTTGCATTTTCCTAATTAGTGATACTGAACTTTTATGTGCTTTGGTCAATTTGCATTTTCTTAGGAAAAATGTCTAGGTTGGTTGGGCGGTGGTGTGCACCTTTAATCCCAGCCTAAGAAGGGAGACTGAGACTAGGAATCACTTGAGTCCGCGGGTTCAAGACCTACCTGGACAACATAGCAAGACCTAGTCTCAAAAAATAGCTGGGCATGGTGGCCCATGCCCATGTAATCCCAGCTACCTAGGAGGCTGAGGCTGGGGATCACTTGAGTCCGTGGTACCCTGGGTAACGTGAGTCTGCGGTTTCATGGGCAACATTTTTTTTTAATTTCAAAAAAAAGAAAAGAAAGGCTGGGCATGGTGGCTCGTGCCTGTAAGCTTCAGCCTATGAAGCAGCCGGGGCTAGGATTCGTGGTTCGAGTCCCGCCTGGGGCCCGTAGCAAGACCTAGTTCCAGAAAATAGCTGGGTGTGGTGGTGCGCGCCTGTAATCCTAGTTACCTGGGAAGCTGAGCCTGGGGATTGCTTGAGTCTATGGTACTCCGGGCAACGAGAGCCTGCGGTTCCACGGGCAAAAATAGCAAGGCCTAGTCTCAAAAAGAAAAGAAAAGAACAGAAATTTCCCTTACTCAAGCTGACATTATAAAGGATAGTCTTTCAAAAGGGTGGTCTTAATCCCAGCCTTTAGATCCCATTTTATGAAATAGTCCTTTGCCAAAGAGACATATTTTTGGGGGTCACAGGTTTTTGCTTCCCTACAATATGCAAATATTTCCTTCCATTCTTGACTTTCCTTCATTTTGCCCTGTTGAGTGTTGTTCTTGATGCACAAAATTTAAAGATTTTCATGAAGTCCCACCCATCTATCATTTCTCCTTTTTTTTTTATAATTTACTTACATGTAAATTTCATATCATTGTAATCTCAGGATTTAACCCCCCCTCCCCTTCAATCCTCCCTTTTCCCTCCTGCCCAAAGCTGTGTGCTTCAGTTTGGTGCTTAGCTTGTTTTGCCATCTATCATCTTGTTGGTGCCTGTGTCTTTGGTGTCAGAAGCAAGAAATCATCTCCAAACCCAGTCCTGAAACTTTTTTTGTCTGATGCTGTTTTCTGAGAATTATATTGTTTAAGGTCTATACTTGGATCACAAATCTATTTTGTGCTAATTTTTGGAGTCAGACATGCTACCATTGCGCCACGAGGTCCTTATTTTGTGCTAATTTTTTTATGTGGTGTCAGATAAGAATCCAACTTCTCTTTTTTCATGTGGATATCCAGCTTTCTCAGCGCTCTTTGCTGTTGAAAAGTTTTCACCATTTCAGGGTTTATTTCTGAGCTGTTCTTTTGGTTTATGTTTATTTTTTATGTAGTACTATGCAGTTTTGATTGCTGTACCTTTAGTAATTTGAAATCAGGAGATTAGTCTTCCATCTATGTTTTTTTTCGAGATTTTTACTGTTCAGGGCTTCTTAAGATTCCATATGAATTTTAGGATGGATATTTCTATTTCTACAAAAATTTGTTGAAGTTTTGCTAGGGATTGCTTTGTGTGCTTAGATTACTTTGGATAGTAGTGACAGTTTAATAAAATTGAGTCTTCCAGTCCATGAACATAGACTGTCTTTCCTTTTGTTTGTATTTTCTTCAGCAATGTTTTGTAGTTTTAAATCTTTTGCCTCCTTGGTTAATTGTGTTTTATTCTTTTTGATGCTATTGTAAATTAATATTTTCTAAATTTCCTTTTTGGATTGTTCATTTTAAACGTATAGGGATACAACGTTTATTTTGATTTTGTAGCACGCTGCTTTGCCAAATCCATTTATTAATTAGTTCTAGCAGTTTTTCTGTGAAATCTTTAGGGTTTTTTACAAATGTCATCTACAGAGATAATTTTACTTCTTTCTATCCAGTTTGGAAGTCTTTAATTTCCTTGCCCAGTTGCTCTCATTGGTTTTAGTTCCTTTTAACAATTTTCCCTTCTGTTGGAGATGAGTGTCTCCTCTCATATCATACAACTTGATTTTTAGGACCTGTTGGAGGAGCTAGTGTGTGCTAAGGTGAAGATGAAGCTATATATATATGTATTTATGTGTGTATAATATGTATATAATAGATGTACTATACACACTCATACACAGACTTTTTTTACAGACTAATTATGGTTGCGCCCTTTCTATCTCCTTAGCCATATAATGTAACCTAATCATCACAGAAATGACATCTACCACAAATGGTAAGTGTCTAGAGTGTATGGAAATTTTCATTTCAGAATATTTTGGTTTACAGTAGGCTGGAAAACAAAAGGTTAGTTTTGCATTATGGGTTTAGGTACCCAGACCAAAGAGTTTCGTCAATAAGAAGTCAAGATCAAATAAATCATTACCTCTCCACCCTCAAAAATGACAGTCCATTTTGTGCCTTTTGCTTATACTACATGTGGAAGTTCAATTAAAGTATGAGAAGACCTAAAAAAAAAAAAAAAAAAAGAAAAGTCAAGATCTAAGTAAGTGAATTTAAACAATAAGCAGGACAGTAGGAGAAGGAATGGTTTTCAATAGTGAGCAAAGATCTTTCAAATTAGTTCTTTATGTATTTCCTATTTAAAGCAAGAACTAGTTCTAAAATCTGGATTTATGGGTGATAGAGAGGAGTTGTGAATTTGGAGAGAAAAGCATTTACTTGACAGTTGTAGTAAGACAAATGGGGGAATTTCTAATTGTAGCTCCTAATAAAATCTCTTTCCTTTGAATTCTCTCTTTTTTTTTTTTTTTTTTTGAGCCTAGGTCTGGCTATTTTTGCCCGTGGAACCGCAGGCTCTCGTTGCCCAGGGTACCACAGACTCAAGCAATCCCCAGCCTCAGCTTCCCAGGTAGCTGGGATTACAGGCACGTGCCACCACGCCCAGCTAATTTTTTGGAACTAGGTCTCCCTCGCTAAGGGCCCCAGGCGGGACTCGAACCGTGATCCCTAGCCCCGCCGCTTCATAGGCTGAAACTTACAGGCACGAACTATCGTGCCCGCCGGCCCTGAATTCTCTTGTTACTGTGCCACTAACTGCAAGATGAAGGAGAGCTGGCGTCTCAGTTCTTACTGGATTGCACAGATTCTGGCCTTTGCTACCTCTGTGGAGTCCTTTCGCCCTTGCTCATTATCCACTGTACACAACTGAAGTAGATATTGAAGTTGTACTTCATTTTGAAGGATTTTTTTTTTTA
This sequence comes from Uropsilus gracilis, assembly GCA_004024945.1. Taxonomy (NCBI): domain Eukaryota; kingdom Metazoa; phylum Chordata; class Mammalia; order Eulipotyphla; family Talpidae; genus Uropsilus; species Uropsilus gracilis. The sequence goes on from PVHY01004720.1 coordinate 48,605, forward strand.
AGGTGATTTAAAACAACACAGATAAGCCAGGCACGGTGGTGCGTGCCTGTAAGCGACAGCCTATAGAGCGCAGCTGGGTCTGGTGATCTCTGAGTCCTGCCCAGGGAACATAGTCATAGTGAGTCCTAGTTCCAAAAAAAAAAAAATAGCTGGGCGTGGTGGCGCGCGCCTGTAATCCCAGCTACCTGAGAAGCTTAGGCTGGGGATTGCTTGCATCTGTGGTACCCCGAGCATCGTGAGTCTGCGGTTCCACGGGCAAAAAGAGCCGAGACCTAGTCTCAAAATAAATAAATAAAACAACACAGATAGATGGTCTCAGCCGCTCTGTGGACATCTGATCTGAGTCTCATTAGGCTCAAAACAAGGCATTGGCAGAGTTGTAGTCTTTTAATGGTTGCCGTAGGAGAGAATCCATTAACTGGCTATTTCTAGCTTCGGGAGGTTATCAGCTTCTTTGGCTCATGATCTTCTTTATCCATCTTCAGGGTTAGTAATAGTGCACATCTCTGGCCATTCTTCTGTGGTATTATTTCCCTCTGACTAAAATTGAAAAAGATACTCTGCTTTTAAGGACCCATGTGATTATATTGGACCCACCTGGATTACCTAGTCTAATCTCCCCATTACAAGGTCTGTAATCACACCAGCAAAGTACCTTTTAATTTATAAGATATCTCATGGTGAAGAATTTTGAGTGCAAAGTGTATAGTTTACTTTAGAGATAAAACAAGAGTTATCTCCTAGATGTAATTTGGTTTGCTATAAGTTCTAATTATTAGACTCTTTCTCCAACATTCTTTTTTCTTCTGTATTCCTCTTTGAGCTTCTCATCCTTGGGGTTTTGATCCATATTTGCTACTTTACCTTTGTTTCCATGTTATTATGAACTTTTCCTGATCCTCTGTTGATCTAAAGGAGAGAAAAGTTTTTTTGGAAATTTATTCTGGTCTCAGGTTTCTTCTCTCTGGATGTGGGTTAGAACTGTTTTTTCTGTGGCCCCTGCCTCCCCACTTTGGCTGACTAGGTTCTTCCCTGAACTTTTCCCCTGAATGAAAAATGGTTGTGTATCCTATTGATTATTGTAGGGTTCTTTTTTACCCCAGGTTGTTCTTCTCAGACTTTGTATGACTTCTTATTTTTAAACTTCTTTGGATGAACTTTCCATCTCTTAAACGCTCGGATCCTATTTTTGCCTCATTCAGTGTTCTTTGTATTTTCTTTTTTTCCTGCTTTGTCATTTTTCCTAAAATTCCTCTTAACTGTTTATAGTTCTGTCTGCTACTATCTGACCAAGTCTGGTTTTATCTCTTCCCCAACACAAGTTACCACATCTTCTCCTGGAGACATATGTGCAGTTAAAGTGAATTCCCATTTTATCTGGGAAGTCCTTTTGTTGTTTCCTATGAGACATTGTTTCCTGTGTTGTTTCCTTCTGTCAGATACTTATATCTCTCACATTTTCATTTGAACCAATCTACCTCTAACACCCTTTTTTTGGGTATCTTTCAGCCATAGTATCTTTTGGGGCAGGTTTGTTTTGTTTTGTTTTGAGTTCATAGATAGGTGATGTGGGTTCTGTTTGCGGGACATTTCTTTTGGTTTTGAGCTCTGCTTTATAGTTTTACAAGTTAAAAATTAAACCATTGGTTATCGTTTGGGTGCAGGGGGAAAATGCCCAGCCTCATCTGTGTTCTTCTAAGGGGATAGTTGAACAAATTAATGACAGATTCGTGGGAGAAAAGACCAAAAGTTAATAACGTACATGTGGGGAATTCACATGACAGTGGGTTCTGAAGACTACTAGACTGGACCAAGGGTATTTATTCTGTGTTTAAGGACCTGGGACCCGAAGAATGGAAAGGAGAAACTTCATTTGACAGACAAAAAAAGGGGTGATCTCATCTTTACTCTTAGAGAGGATGTGTTCACTGATAAACCTACACCTAGATATGATAACTCTTAAAGTAAATTCTTCTAAAGCGTGCGACTTTAATCCCAAGTCTAGGACGGGAGGCTGAGACTGGGAATTGCTTGAGTCCACGGATTCGAGACCCGCCCAGGGCAACATAGTGAGACCTAGTCCCAAAAAACAGCTGGGCGTAGTGGCTCATGTCTGTAATTCTAGCTACCTGGGAGGCTGAAACTGGGATCACTTGAGTTCGTGGTACCCCAGGCAAAGTGAGCCTGTGGTTCCCCAGGCAACAAAATGAGACCTAGTCTCAAAAAAAAAAAAAGAGATTCTCATAATCACAACTAAGAAAATTAACAATTTCTTATATGCTGGTATTTATAGCTGCTTTTTTTAAAAAGCATAAGCATTTTGAGCTTACTGTCAGTTGCTTTTGGTTGTTATGTCATTTCTTATCTGCATCTGCAATAATCATACTTTTTTGTATTGCTGATTTGTTCAAGCATCCTGGTCAATTTTATTGTAGAGTACTCCATATTTTAAACTAAGTGTCTTACTGTTTTTTCAAGGTCATTGAAGTTGTTCCACTAACCTTCTATGTAATTCCTTATATTGGAAGCTAGGTCAAGAGGCTTGATTAGACATAGGTTAAGCATTTTGGCAAAGATACTGCCTATTACATCCTATTGCATCACATTATGAGGCATGGAATATCAGATGTACCACTCTTGGTGATGCTAATTTTGCTGTCGCATCTCTCAGTTATGAAGTTGCAGTTTCCCCTTGGCATTAGTACTTAACCTGTAGGGAGATTGCCCAATATAATGGTTCTAAAGCATGCGTTGGCAATCCTGTTGAAGTCTGTGATTACAGTAGGTATTATAAAATAATGATTTTTAAATTCTATTACTTAATCTTCATTAACTGACTTTCTTTGGAAAAGAGCTTTTCTCTTTTTTTATGATTATTTTTATAGACTTATGGACTTTTTGACTTTTAATTATTTAAAGTTAATCAATTTCAGGTATTAATTTTGGTATTCAATGTGTCAACCTTTCACCAGTGGTTGCTCTTGCAGTCTGTTTCCTGCTGTGTCTTTTTGACATGATTCCATTATTTGAGTATTTCCTTTCTGGCATAAAAATTGTGTCTCACTTTATCCTTGCTCTCTTCTGGGTCTGGAGTCAATTATATTCTCCAAGGAGTGCTGGTTTTTTGAGTAACTCTGGCTATACTCTGTTTCTAGGGTATCATTGCCTCTATGCTCTTTGAGGACTAGGCTGTAGATTTAGTCTTTTTTAGAAGATTTTAGTGCACATGAACATTTCTAATTTGTATTTAGATATTTTTCTTCACTTCTTGACTTTGACATTTTTTTGACTTCTTTCATGTCTTGTTTCCTCTTACATTGCAAATTTTCATAGCACTAATTACTTGTTTTGTCTTGCAATATAAACAAATTGGTTTCAAAATAATTACACTGTTCCTGCTAGGAGTTGACATAAGTTTAAGATTTCCTTGCATTTCCTTTAACCTGGATTATATCTCCCTACACATATAGAATCAACTGCCATTTTCGAAAGTTAAGCCTGTTACCAATTTGGTATATAGATATACTCATTTTTTCCCGTTTATGTTCAGTTTTAGGATTTGCCTTTTTACCTTTTGTATTTAATTTTACTTTTTTAGTTTGTAGTGTATTTACTTGTTTGAAAGTCAAAACTACATAAGAAAGTTTTGAGATTAGAGAAATGTCAGGCCTTTCTTGAATCATTTTCATTATTTTCTGACCTATCCTGTTCGTGTGTTGTTCTTTTTTTTTTTTTTTAGACTAGGTCTTGCTACTTTTGCCCGTGGAACTGCAGGCTCTCGTTGCCTGGGGTACCGCAGACTCAAGCGATCCCTATCCTCAGCCTCCCAGGTAGCTGGGATGACAGGCGTGCGCCACCACACCCAGCTATTTTTTGAAACTAGGTCTCGCTACGAGCCCCAGGTGGGACTCGAACCGCGATCCCTAGCCCCGGCCGCTTACAGGCACGAGCCTGTTCGTGTTTCTATTTTGTAAAAACAAGTAAATTTGTATATTCGCTTTCTTCTTCTTTCTCAGACAAGTACTTTAATTACTGTTTTGTAACTTTTCTCAACAGATCCTGGAACTCATCCCATATTAGTTCATGATATGTTTTTTCCCCCCTCTCATCTTCTCTCCCTTCAGTCACTGTATGATACTGCATTGTATGTGAGTTCATCCCACAGTCCCCTGTTCATAGATATTTAGGGTGGTGTCCAGTTTTTTCATTAGTCATATCTAAGAGTTGTAGATTACCAGATCATCTTTTTTTTTTTGAGACTAGGTCTCACTATTTTTGCTTGTGGAATTGCAGGCTCACGTTGCCCGGAGTACCACAGACTCAGGCAATCCCCAGCCTCAGTTTCCCAGGTAGCTGGGATTACAGGCGCATGCCACCACGCCCAGCTAGGTCTTGCTATGTGCCCCCAGTGAAACTCAAACCCCGATTCCTGGCCCCAGCTGTGATTTCCTAGGCTGCTGCTTACAGGCATGCGCCACCATGCCCAGCATTACCAGATCATCTTATCTGGAGTTATATCTTCAGGACAGATTCCATAAGTGAAGCTTAATGAATTAAAGGGTAAATGTAAATCTAATTTTCATAGATATTAAATTCTCTTCCATAATGGGTATGTTATGTTTTATTAAAGTATGTTTAATACCTGTTGTAGGATTATTAGCAATGGATCAGTAAGCTAAATTCTTTTCTATCTATTATTAACCTGTAGTAATTTTAAATGGTATTTCCTGTACAGTAGTTCTAAAATGTGACTCGGGGACTGATAATAAGAACTTTAGAGGTGATTTTTGTCAATCATAAACATTACTATACATATCTATGTTTTTGCTATTGGGTCTTTTGTGTATATAGATGCTGTATTTGATTTTTAAAGCAGCAGCAGTAGGATGGTATCTTCATAGTTTTCCCAATAGATTTGTTGAGATACCTTTTTGGTGAAAGTTATGGAAAAGGATATTTTGAAATTTCTTTTTCCCAAGTAATCTGCCCATCAATTAATTTTGAGAACCACTGTTCTTATGGCTTCAAATAATTTTAGATACTACTAACCATCATATCTTGATTTTCTTTTGCATCCTACCCAGGCTCCCGCTTATATTCGGGAATGTGCCAGGTTGCACTATTTGGGCTCCAGAACACAAGCATCAAAAGTAAGAATACAAAATTGCTCTTATTTAAATGATATTAGTGGAATTCTAAAACAGTATGAAATAAGGGCAAAGCAATGGAAATTAAAATGTTTTTAGTGTTGGAATTCAAAATCATCTAGTTATTTTGAAATAAGGGAAGAGATAAAGAAAAAATGATGTATTGAAATAAAAATGCCACTGTACACTGCCTTCTTGTTTGCTTTCAGAGGAGCTCCATGGTGGATGGTATCCTCTACTTATGAGTGATATTGTGGACTGACTGCCCCATCACATTCTCTCATAAAACCCTCATGTACTTATAGCATATGATGTAACAGTCTATAAATAGCAGATGCTTTGCAGTTATAAAATATAGTTATATGTAGTACTTTTCTTGCTCCAGGTTCAGTAGTAAGTTCATAAATCAAAGAACTAAAAGACTTGAGACCATATGAGATTAGGAAGCAAATATTTGATGCTTGTTAACAAGATCACATATAATTATTGAGCTTTAAAAGTGAAAAATTAAAAAAAATTAACACAAAAAGATAAGGAAGCATTTTTTTTATGGTTTCTATTTAGTTTGTCTGCTTAGTAACTTTAGCTGTCATGCTATTTTTTTCTGTTCTGGTTTGCTTCTGCTTCTTATTTAGTAAATGTTTGGTGTGACCAGGAAAATAGCATTTGATTTTAACTAGTTTAACTGGAGTGCAGTTTTTCTTAGAGAGTTGGTTTTGTTTCTGTTGTGTAGTAATCATATCATATTGTCACACGTGGGAAATAACACCAGCCAAGAGCCCATGCATGAGCTCCAAGACAAGTCTGTCACTTTTATAGTCATTTAGAGCACTTTAAACTTCAGTTTGTTCTTCTCTAAAATAGGAATGATGACACCTTCTCTGTTAACCTCAAAGCATAGTAGTGAGAATTACATGGGATTAAAAGATCCTTTGAAAACTGAACTTTTAATAATATTTAGTAGCAATATTTTAAATGAAATTAGGTTCTCTGTGTAAGTCATGGGAGTAGTCATATAACCTGTAACTATAGGTTTATCTTTATCTGACAATAATGTTTAAATTTGTCTATCTGGGTATAAGAATATACCATGTTCCTCCCCTCCGCCCCCCAAACTTTCCTTTTCTGTTCCAGGGTTGTGGGAATCTGAAACTAAAACTGGCAGGATATATTAATTCACTTTATTTCCATTTTTCTCTAGGATGATCTTGATCTGACAACTTCATGTCATACTAAGTCCTTCCAGTTCACAAAATCTCAAAAACGAAACCAGGTTGATTTCTATTCCCATGAGGAGACCCAGCAGCGTACAGACGAGGCGCTGAGAGAGCTGTTCCATCATGTTCACAGTATGCCAGAGTCAGCAAAGAAGAAACAACTTATTAGACAGGTGCCTGAAGTCAGGGCTGTTGTATTAGAGTCAATAGGAATATTCTTAAGATTGTCATTTAAGTTTTGGCTCTTATTGACCCCAAGTATTGGTTCAGCTGAGAAAACAGACTTGTGTGTGGAACGACAAAACTGATCCCTGTAGTACAGCCACACTGGAGAAAGGATGGGAGGAGGCTCTCAGATTTCTAGAGTTAAGCCGGAGGATCCAAGTGCACTTAGTTTCCAGTTTTGGTCATGTACCAAGTATGCTGAGAGAGAACCAGCAGTTATATTGTCCCAGAGTTTAAACCTTTCAGATTCTGGCCAGGCACGGTGGCTCGTGCCTGTAAGCTTCAGCCTATGAAGCGGCCTGGACTGGGAATCGCGGTTCGAGTACCCCCTGGGGCCCGTAGTGAGCGAGACCTAGCTCCAAAAAAATAGCTGGGCATGGTGGTGCGCACCTGTAATCCCAGCTACCTGGGAAGCTGAGGCTGGGGATGGCTTGAGTCTGTGGTACCCCGGGCAACGAGAGCCTGTGGTTCCATGGGCAAAAATAGCCCAGACCTAGTCTCAAAAACAAAACAAAACAAAACAAAACAAAAAAACAGCCAGGCACGGTGCCTGTAAGCTTCAGCCTATGAATCGACCAGGGCTAGGGATTGTGTGCGGTTGGAGTCCCGCCTGGGTCCCGTAGCGAGCGAGATCTAGTTCCAAAAAATTAGCTGGGTGTGGTGGCGCGTGCCTGTAATCCCAGCTACCTGGGAAGCTGAGGCTGGGGTTTGCTTGAGTCCATGGTAGTACCCTGGGCAGCGAGAGCCTGTGGTTCCATGGGAAAAATAGCGAGACCTAGTCTCAAAAAAAACCAAAACCAAACCAAAACAAAAACAACAAAAAAAACCTTTCAGATTCTCTTGGAAAATAACTTAATCTTGCTGAATTTCAACTTTGTTTGTAAAGTGATAATTGTAGTGTCCATGTTTCGTGGTTGTAAAGATTAGAGAGAACAAAAGTAGTAGCTCTTACTAATGAGTTGTTTGCATTTGGAAAACTCTGTAAATCCAGGGGTCAGTCTGATACAAAAATAGGAATTCTAGTGGCTAAGCTTGTTTATTTTGAGCACAGGAGCAAAATTAGGTTTCTCATTTGCCATTTTTAGAGTAAAAGTGTTGCTTTAGTGAATCTTGATGATTAGGCATTTCTTTTTCTTAGAAAATTTGTCTTAATTTCTCTTGAATTTTAGCTGCTAACAGACAAGGGTTAGGTCTTCTAACCCAGCTGAGGTCTGTTTGAGGGAAGAGTCTTTTTTTGGTTATTCTATTTATTTTAAATACCTAATCTTAATTGTAGGACCAAACATAAATAAGTCTCAGAAAATGTTAAACTGAGCTGTTTTTGTTTTTTTTTTTTTTGAGACTAGGTCTCGCTATTTTTGCCTGTGGAACCACAGGCTCACATTGCCTGGGGTACCACAGACTCAAGCAGTCTCCAGCCTCAGCTTCCCAGGTAACTGGGATTACAGGTACGTGCCACCACACCCAGCTATATTTTTTTGGAACTAGGTCTTGCCACTGGTGGAACTCAAACCGCGGTCCCTGGCCCCGGCCGCGGCTTCCTAGGCTCCTGCTTGCAGGCATGTGCCACCATGCCTGGCCTAAACTGAGCTGTTCTTAACAACTGAAATAGAACTTTAAGAGAAGCACTCTTTCTGAAGTTGCCTTGAGACATATTGTGCTATCACTGGAATTTTAGAGGGTGTTTGCTGAATTTGCAGATTGAAATCAAAGCAGTATAATAATTTAATTCTGGATAGAAACTATGACAGCAATTCAAGTAGGAAAAGTGTGATTTTTCTCATCAAGAACATTGAAGGTAACTCAAAGGAAAGATAACGCAAAGGAAAGAAGCAGTACTTTCTCTCTGGGGAAAATGGAAGAAAATAAGTCACTCGTTTCACCAGTGTTTATATTTTGAATACTTATTTTAGTATTTTTTCCTATGGATATATATTTTACAGAATTATAATCATATCATATTCTTTCTTAAATCTTTCCATTCAGTAAGCATTATTGCATACACATTTTTGTCATTCATGCTTAAAAACTCCTTACATGACTTAAATACTGCCATTTAGTTTGATGATCCTGTAATTTTACTATATCCTAACATTCCTCCATGGAAAAGTTAGAGAACATGTAAACTTCCAGAAGAATGTAAAGAAGAAAGTAAACAATCACCTATAATTATCCAGAGATAACTATGGATAAACATTTTGGAGTTTGTTACCATGAACATGCATTTAACATTTTATCCTTTTGCTTAAGTGAGATTATAATATATATTCAGCTTTTTAATATTTTACCCTTTTCATTTAACATCATAGCATGAACATTTTCCATGTCATTAAAAGGGTGTAAGCATTTTTTGTTTGTTTGTTTTTGTTTTTTTGAGACTAGATCTTGCTATTTTTGCCCATGGAACCACAGGGTCTCGTTGCCCAGGGTACCACAGACTCAAGCAATCTCCACCTTAAGCATCCCAGGTAGCTGGGATTACAGGTGCGCCACCACACCCAGTTATTTTTTAGAGACTAGGTCTTGCTGTTTTGCCTGGGGTAGTCTCAAACCCTTGGACTCAAGTGATCCGTGACCTCAGCCTCCCAGCGCTGGGACAGATGCTCACCACTGCGCCTAGACCTTCTGCCTTCATTTCCACCCCCTAAAAATTTGCCAGTGTGTTTGTCAAATACATTTTAAATTTGATGTAATTTAGAGAAAAATTACAAAGATAGAGCAGAGAATTCCCATATTTTATCTAGTTTTTCCTAATGTTAACAGTGTTAGAACAAGAAATGCATGTTGGTACGCTACTATTAACATTATAGGCTTTATTCAGATTTTCCTAGTTTTTACACTAATAGTTTTTCTCTTCTAGAATACCATATTGCATTTAAGCACACATACTTTTTTTTTTTTTTTTTTGAGACTAGGGCTTGCTATTTTTGCCTGTAGACCCACAGGCTCACGTTGTCCAGGGTACCACAGACTCAAGCGATCCCCAGCCCCAGCTTCCCAGGTAGCTGGGATTACAGGTGCGCACCACCATGCTTAGCTATTTTTTTGGAACTAGGTCTCACTATGTTGCCCCAAGTGGGACTCCAGCTGTGACCCCTGGTCCCCACTGCGGCTTCCTAGGCTGTTGCTTATAGGCATGCGCCACCATGCCTGGCCCCACATAAACATTCTTCTCTCTCTCTGTACTTGTGAAAAAACTAGATTGTTTTCTGTAGTCTGGATTTTGTTGAGGGCATGTTAGTAGAGTTATTTAATATGTTCCTCAATCCTCTGTATTTGCTATCTATCAACTGTTAGATCTGAGTAAAAACTTTTTCTGATTGAAGTTTCATTGTTTTGAGTACATTGGTGGTACTTTTAATTTTATTACCCCTCAAAGTAATTTTCTAGGTTTTTGGCTTCTTTTTTGGTATCATCATTTCTGCCTGACTTGTTTACCAGCCTGCTAATCCATATATGCAAGGACTCATTCCTTTTTTTCCTGGGTAATTATGCTTGTTATAGAATGTTCTCTTCTGATGGGCAAAAATTATAAAATGTTTGCTGTATTTTCTTTTAGTTTAATAAGCAGTCTGTGACCCAGACACCAGAGTGTGAGCCTTCTACTCCTCGGAAGAGAGCCCGTTCACGGTCCTTCAGTGGCCTTATTAAGGTAGCTATGCTGTCTTTCCCTTTTTAGCATTGCTTGTGAGAGAATCTAACAGTCTGGCTTTCCTGTTGTATGAGCAGCTTCCTTTTGTTCTTTGGGATCCAAAAAAGGGCTCATCTGTGGGGTTAAGTATAAAACCTGGAAATTCTTTATATTCAAATCATTTTTATATGTTTAAAAATCAGAGAAGGAACTCTGGAGTAAAAGAAATAAAGGTCCTTCCTTTTTTGGGACTGAAGACAGAGTCCTTATTCCTGCGCAGAATAACGAGTTTTTTTTGCTTCATGATCTCTTTGTGCTATGCACGTTTAGTGTGATTTGCTGAAGTCACGGAGAAATGAGGTTGACAGGATACTAGGAAATTATTAGGAAATGAATTTTCTAATGTGAGTTTTGGTAGTTCAAACTTTTATAATTGTCATTTTGAATTCTCTTTTTTGATATCATATTCATTAAAAACCTTGGTTTTTTTTTTTTTTTTTTTTTTTTTTTTTTTGAGACCAGTTCTCGCTATTTTTGCCCGTGGAACCGCAGGCTCACGTTGCCCAGGGTACCACAGACTCAAGCAATCCCCAGTCTCAGCTTCCCAGGTAGCTGGGATTACAGGCGCGCCACCACGCCCGGCTATTTTTTGGAACTAGGTCTCGCTATGGGCCCCAGGCGGGACTTGAACCACAATCCCTAGCCCTGGCCGCTTCATAGACTGAAGCTTACAGGCACGAGCCACCGTGCCTGGCTAAAACCTTGTTTTTAAAAATAAGTACAGGCCGGGTACGGTGGCATGTGTCTGTAAATGGCAGTTTAGGAAGCCGCGGCTAGAACCAGGTTCGGTTTGCGTTCCGCCGGGGGCAACACAGCAAGACCTAGTTCCCAAAAAATAGCTGGGCCTGATTGTGCATGCCTGTGATCCCAGCTACCTGGCAAGCTGGGACTGGGGATCGCTTGAGTCCGTGGCACTCCGGGCAATGTGAGTCTGCGGTTCCACGGGCAAAAATAGCGAGACCTAGTCTCAAAAAAATAAAATAAGGTACAGTATATATATATATATATATATATTTTTTTTTTCTTTGCACTGTTTCCACCATCAGTATGTTTGCATACTATTCTTTCTTCAACAATCTGAACTTGTAGTTAAGTGATATGACCATTAGGTGGCAGTAGATAACTTGACTGGGGTTCAAATTTCTAGACACAAGTTTCTGGTTAACTGAGTGATTCTTGTTCTGCTATTTTTCTTTTTAATTGTTTTAACATTAAAATCTGTGAAATCCTGCAACATCAAGAGTTCTTTGCTTAAAATTAAAATTTGTACCCTAAAAAATACTCTGTAATTTATATAATTTTTCCTTTATGCTATAGTTGTTAACATCATTAGTAGATTAATTTAGCATTCGCTCCCAGTCCTGATCCACATTTCCTTTGCTTTCACAAGTCAAAAGGCATCCCACAAAATGAGAGGATCTATTTGTAAAAACATTTATCTAGTAAGGGATAGCTAATCCAATATTCAGAATATTTAAAGAACTTTAACAACCAGAGAAAAATCCCAACCTGATTAAAGAATGTAGAGAGAACTTCTAAATAGACACATCTCTGGAGAAGTTACACAAATGACCAGTAAACACATGAGAAGATGCTCAATATCATTTGTCATTAGAGAAATACAAATCAAAACCACAGTGGGAATTCAGTTCACATCAACTAGAATGACTGTTATTTTTTTAAAAAAGACAATAACAAGTGTGTTGAGGATGTGTAGGAATTGGAATCCTGTTCTATTGCACTGTTGGTGGGAATATGAAATTGTAGGTCACACTGGGTGTGGTGACGTGTGCCTATAATCCACACGCTGGGAGGCAAGATGCCAGGAATTGCTTGAGTTCGTGGGTTTGAGACTACCCTGGGCAACATAGCGCGACTTGTTCTCAAAAAAGCAGCCGGGTACGGTGGTGAGCACCTGTAATCCCAGCTACCTAGGAGACTGAGGCTGGGGATCGCTTGGGTCTGCGGGATTGGGACTACCTCGGCAACATAGCAAGACCTAGTCTCAAAGAAAAAAAAAAGGAGAAAAAGAAATTGTAAGTCACTATGGAAAATGGTATGGCTAGTGCTCAAATCTTTGAAAGTAGAATTACTACACTATCTGGCAAGTCCATTTCTGAGTACATACTTAGAAGAATCGAAAAGTAGGAACACGAATAGATAGTCATACACTCAAGTTTTTTTTTTTTTTTTTTTGAGACCAGGACTCGCTATTTTTGCCCGTGGAACCGCAGGCTCTTGTTGCCCGGGGTACCACAGACTCAAGCAGTCCCCAGCTTCAGCTTCTCAGGTAGCTGGGATTACAGGCTCGCGCCACCACGCCCACCTATTTTTTGGGGACTAGGTCCCACTACCGGCCTCAGGTGGGACTCGAACCGCGATCCCTAGCCCCAGCCGCTTCATAGGCTGAAGCTTATAGGCACGAACCACCGTGCCCAGCCTCATACACTCAAGTTTTTAGCAGCATGACTCACATAGCTGAAAGGTGGAAGCCACCCAAGTGTCCACTGACAGATGAATGGAGAAACAAGATGCAGCATATATGGAGAATGAATAATACAAAGTAAGTCATGTCATGTCAATGCTGCAGTAAGGATAAGCCTTGAAAACATTGGGAGAATAAGCCAGTCACAAAAGAACAAATATTGTATTGTTTCCTTACATGGCATACCTAGGTTTTTGATCTAATAAAGTAGTGAGATTTATAGACACAGAAAATAGAGCGGTGGGTGCCAGAGTTGGGGAAATTGGAGTAGGGAGTGATTATTTAATGGTATAGACGTTTTCTTTGTGAATCTGAAGAAGTTCTGGAAATGAATGGGGTTAATGTTTATATAGTTGGACTTATTAATGCCTCTGATCTATTTAAAAGTGGTTAAAATTGCGGATTTTATGTTTATTTTATCATAATAAATATTTCCCTTTGCTCAAATCCTAAAAATATATTCACCTACTTAGACATGACTAATAAAAATGAACTTCCTTGGTTCTTTTCACGTCAAAGTTTGACATTCCCTCTGACTCCTTGTCTTGATAACAGGAAAAGTTATAGTCAAATAAATGTTTCTCAAACAAGTGTTTCTATGAATAAAGTTAAGTGAGTGTAGCACACAGTTCTAGATGTGTTGTTAATTGTTGCTTGAAATGTAAATCAGTAGTATTCTCTTGGCAACTGCCCACCTCTTTACTGAATTTGGAATTTTATAATTATAAAAGAGCTTATAATTATATCAATACATTTAAAAAGTGTTAATTGGTTCATAAAACAGAAGTGTAAAAGATTTTTGTTGTAAATGAAGAGACTTTTGAGCTAATAATTAATGTGGATTTCTTACTAATAGCAGTGAAATAATGGGATGCCTTGTTTTATATAAGTTCACTGGAACTGCAGCCAGTCCTGTGGCTCCTGCTGCCCCCAATTTAGCTTACTTTGAGGTGATACCTTTTTTGTGAAAGTAGGAGGAATTGGTCTGTCTTTTCTATCATTTCTATCATTTAGCTATTTGATTTAATATCTTGCTTTGATCATATCATTGGCTAGTCTTTTTTTCTTCATATTTCCTCTTTTATAAATAGTGCATCAAAGCCGGCCATGGTGGTAAGCAGCATACCTGTAAGCGGCAGCCTACACGGGAACCAGGAATTGCGGTTGGAGACCCGCTCGGGGCAACGTAGCAAGACCTAGTTCCAAAAAAATAGCTGGGTGTGGTGGCACGCGCCTGTAATCCCAGCTACCTGGGAAGCTGAGGCTGGGATCACTTGAGTCCGTGGTACCCTGGGCAACGTGAGCCTGCGGTTCCACGGGTAAAAATAGGGATACCTAGTCTCAAAAATACATACATACATACATACGTACGTACATACATACATACATACTGCATCACATCAGGATATTGTGAATATTACTGCTGATATTTATAGTTTATTTTTCTAGTTTTGATATGTTCTTTTTGGAATTCAAAATTACTCTCTAAGGAGAAAAAGGGAAGATTTATATTTATAGTTTATTTTTCTAGTTTTGATATGTTCTTTTTGGAATTCAAAATTATTCTCTAAGGAGAAAAAGGGAAGGTTTCTCCAAAGGTGGTAGAATTATCACTGTCAGCTGTTACAGTAAGTTACATCAGCTTCTGGACTGTTTTAAAGATGAAAGGGCTTTTAGTCTTGCTCTGAATGTCAGTGTAGTCATCTGACCTTCTTAAGAAGATCTGTATGCTCTTGTGGCTATATTAGAAACTCTTAGAGAATTTCTTTTTGTTTTGTTTTGTTTTGTTTTTTTTTTTGAGACTAGGTCTCTCTATTTTTGCTCGTGGAACCGCAGGCTCACGTTGCCTGGGATACCACAGACTCAAGCAATTCCCTTCCTCAGCTTCCCAGGTTGCTGGGATTACAGGCATGCACCACAATGCCCAGCTATTTTTTGGGACTAGGTCTCACTATGTTGCCCTGAGCAGCACTTGAACTGCGATCCCTGGCCCCAGCCGTTTCATAGGCTGAAGCATACAGGCACGTGCCACTGCCTGGCTTAGAAACTCTTATAGAATTTCCCTAAATTTTCCAATCCTGTATGAGGACATGAGAAAGAAACAAAGTCTTAGAATGGACTCAGCATAAGTATCCCTTAGTGTGAAGGCGAGGGAGGGGCATTTTACACTGCCAGAGATAACATGTCTTCAGGGGAAAAATTACACTGGTATGTAACTGACATTTACTTTATGTTCTTAGAAATACGATTGATTGGCCTATATTAGCTACTTTAAATGGACTGTATAGTAGCTGTTAATATTTCAGCCCAGTAAAGGAAAAAGTGATCACCTAAAGAAGGGCAGTGATTTTAAGGATTTTTTAAAATAAAATGCTTTGATCTCTCTGTATCAGATGACTTGGGGGGGTCTATACATAATTTATTAGAAAGCTGAGTTTTTTTAAACTTAAGAAAGTATAGTTTTGAAAGCCAGTCTAGCTATAATATAGACATAGTGGATGTTTGTAAACCAGTTTTTTTTTCTCTTCCTAAATCAGCGGAAGGTCCTAGGAAATCCAGTGATGTCAGAAAAGAAAAATAAGGACTCTACTCCGGAATCTGTAGCTTTTGGTGAACTGAAGAGAGCCAGCAAAGAAAATATGAATTTAGTAAGATACTGTTTTTTTTGGACTTTATCTCTTTTTTTTTGTACATATATAGAAAGGACAGTTGATATACTGTCATCTGTTTTCTTGTGTTTCACTGGACTGTTCAGTTACTCTCTTCTCAATTAATCCTTTTCATTTATGCTGAGTGTCTTATTTCTGTAGATCTTCACTGATTTATTGAACAAACACATTCGAGTTGAAGGAGGAGATAGGCATAAGCAGAGAAGATATATACAGTATAGTTCCACCAAGTGCTGGAGGGAGCACTCTCACTGGGAGACTCTACAGGGTGGGGATCTTTGAGCCAGGCCTCCCTGGCACTGTGTTACCCATAGATTGGTCCTTCAAGTAGCTTAGGAGGAGTTACTTCATTAAGCCAACTGTAAAATCAGTTAAGATTAGTGACATATATATATACACAGTGTAACTAAAACTTTTACTGTTGAACTTGAACAAGCAATAATTCCTCAGTAAAGTCTGTCTGGGAATGATATTAGCTCATTTATGCCACTAAATTTGTTCTTATTACAGTTATTTTCTGACTCACCGCCTGTCATGATGACCCCAACAAAATTGAAATGGTCTGAGGGGAAGAAAGAGGGGAAAAAAGGTACCAAGTATTCTTATTCTGTATTCTTAATGAGTGTGGCTTCTTTCTGAATCTAGTCACCCTGTAGCAGTGTTTGAATTCTCAGTGCGGTGTGTTGCAGTCAGAAGCAGTGTAAAAATTACAGGGTCCTTGCCCTTGAGCTCATTTAGCAGATGGTTCTTGAGCAGCTTCTCAGCACTGTTCCAGGTGCTGAAGAGTAGAGCTGTGAACACAAACCTACAGGGTCCCTGTATTCCCGGACAGATGGGAAACATGAAAAATATCTTAAGAATACTTGTTAAGCAAATTAAAAACAAGGGCAAACTAATTTGTGAAACCAAGCACAGGCGTGCTGCGAAGAATATCATCAGTAAATGTGGGCTAGACGTTAGTCTTACTTATTGAGCAAAGCTTCCTACATAAACAGCTCATGCTGAAGGACCCTGGTAATCATATCTACAGCATATTTTTGAGAATATTTAGGATAGGAAGGATTATTTAGTGCTGGAGCTGTTGGTTGCACTATGTTCTTTTGGTAAACGAACTGTCATGATTTCCTCTGAAGAAGCTGTGGGCTTTTCCTTCTGAAGAAAGACCTTGGGGTTTGTAGATACTTTTGCTTTGAGTCATCACTTCTCTGACCTGCAAAACCCACTCATTTCTGAGCCTGTTTTCACCTTTGAAAATGAGGATAATTGTTACATCTTCACAGATTTCTTAGGAGATTCAATTAAAATAACATTGGGGAAGCACATGTTAATTGTTAAAGTGTGTAGTAGTAATTGTGACTAAAAAAATTTGGTTTTGTTTTATAAGTCTTGTATGGCAGATGAAGTGCTCTCTGGTTTGACAAACTCATTTTACCACTGAAACATGAGCATATAATTACTGTTTGAGGCATAAGCAAGGGAAAGGAAACAAAAGCCCAATTCTTATGGACAAATCTTTATTCTAGATTTCCTTACTTGATAGAATTATCTGAATTCCTTTCTTTCAACCTTGCTTCTGACTTCTAGGCTGAGCTGATTGAGGCAAAGTCAGTGTTAAGGGTGTGTAAATAAAACATCCATGAATCAAAGCCAAACTTGTTTGTATCAATTATACCTTTTGTTGCTTTCATTTGTGGAAGCTAATCAAGAAATAACAAATCTAGCTACATTGACAATTTCATTTTTGTAAGAAAGCAATGCATTAAAAAAACTAAGCCAGTTTAATATTTCACCAAGAAATTTTAGAGCAGGTGTTCTTGATTTGTCTGATATTGTTGATCTAATTTTGTGTGTAGGTACATATGTGCATGTTACGAAGGAGAGAATGTGTAATTTTTGTTAGAGTCTCAAAAATGTTAGCAGTTCATAAAAGTAGGGACCCACAGGTAATGAATCACCTTTCAGTGAATTAGGTCACAGTGTTTCCCCTTTATTCTGTCCCTGTTTGCTTTTTCTGTCTGGGAATGCCTTCCTTGACTCTTAGGGTGCTGCACCATTCTTGTTTCCCTCCTTCCTTCCTCCCCTGCAGTGGCTTATTGTTGTCTGCTTGCATATCTACTTCTTGTGATTTTTTTACCGCTTATCTTAAGTTCTGTGTTCATCTCTGCTTCTACTTTTCCCTCTCAACACCTTGATCTACTCCACTGCATGATAGTTGCTCTCAGGGCTGAGCGCTTACCTCTCTCAGCCTGCAGATTCAGCTGGATGTCATCTATTTCTTTTACACAATGGAAGCAATAAGAGTTTTTCAATGGTGATTTTATAAAAGTAACATGTTTTTTTTGAAAAAGATAACATTTTTATTATCATCATCACTAATAGCATCCTCAGTATCCTCCAAAAAGACATTTATTTAGTACAGGTTTCTCAGCTTAGCACTATGAAAAATTTGGTTCAAAAAATTTCTTTACTGTGACTCTACCTTGTTCATTATAGGAGGTTTAGCTGTGTGCTGGGTCTCAGTAGCACACTTTGCCCACTTCTGACACCAAAAATGCCTCCAGATTTTTGCCACATGATCCCAAAATGAGAGGAGGCAAAATCATCCCTAGGTATAAACTACTGATTTAGCACCTACTTATTAATGGGCATTGATTTTAGCAGTGAGAGTCTTTGTAGCCATTGTTCAAAGCCCAGTCTAAACCCCAATTTCACTTTGAAGTCTTCTTTGGCTAACCCAGCCAGATAAACTTTTTCCTTTGTATGCACCGATTTTCTCAAAACACTGCTATTTAACTTAATGTGGTTTATTACTATTATTTATTTCTCATGTGTCAGTCTCTGAATCTGTTTTTTCTTCTGGAAAACAAGGGCCAGGAGAAGCCTCTTGTTTTCTATTCTTCTCATGAACGATAAAGATAATGCCTTGCATCTTGTGGCATTTAGTAAACATTTGCTAGTGAGAGGCATGATACTGATAAGACTGAACTCGGCATTCACTTAGGTTTGGGTTCAGTGCGCACAGTGCACTGAACAATACAGTAACTTGAGCAGTTATTGTATCTTGAGTAGTCAAGTCAACTTGAGTAGGCTTCAGATTCTTCACTTGTAAAATGGCAAGAGTGTTAACCTCACATACAGGTGATTATGAGGACAAATGAGAGAATGTACCTGAAGAACTCAGAGTAGTGTCCACAGCTTAGTTTATGCTCTTAGTAAAGTGGTAGCTGTTATTGCTGTTGAGCTGGTTTAATGAACTGAGGTTAGAGCAAATAGAGAAAATGATGTTTACTCTGGTAGAGAAGCCTACATTATCCATTTTATTTTACCCCCAGTTATAGAAAATAATTAGGTATAGACTCTAACTTTTAGTAGTAGGATGTTTGCAAAAAAAAAAAATTTTTTTAATGTGATTAATGCTCTTGTTTCTCTTAAACCTAGGACTCCTCTGAAGGAGCCAGATCTCTTCTGTTATCTACCCAGAATTTTCCTCTCTAGTGGGCCCGGAGTCATTACTGCTCACAGAGAAGCTTGGACTTGCAACTTGTTTGCTGCATTTTGAATTGTGGAAGTCAACTAATCCTGTGACCTCGCTGATACCTATAATCCCACTCAGTGCGTGATGTCTGTACTCTCTGCCTTCTCAACCAGTGCTAGCAACTTCTCTCTTTTGTTTTGTTTCTTAAATATTATGGGAAAAACCACTAACCAACAGGCAGCTAATACAGCACAGTAAATGGACAGACCAGTGTATTATACTTATTCAATGTATTTGTTTAGGTTCTGTTTTGTTTTTGTTTGTTTTTTTTAAATATGAAATGTGCTTAACTCTCAGTGAATTTTTTTTTTTTTTATTAATGTCAATCCCAATGGATTGTTGTTATTTTTAACTGATATTTTGGGCTTTTCTAAGTTTTGATGGTGTTACGGGGTTTTTTGGTTATTTCTTGTTTTTGTTGTTAAGAGAGCCGTTTTTTGGATAGGTAGTCTATCTAAGGCAGATATCTTTCACCTCTTTCTATTCAAGCTTTGGGAAAGCTCTTTATTTCATAAGCTATATTCTTCAGTACCTTATTTGTATCCAAAGACTTTGTAGCTGTCCTAGGAATTTTTGTTTCTTAGGTGTGAGATTGTAGGGTATTTGATCTATGGTATTGAAAAAGGAAAATTCATAATGTTCCAGTATTTTATCAAATTTAAGTAAACTTGTGTCTCTCTGTCCTCCCCTCCCTTTCCTCAGTGACACCAAAATATTGTGATTGCTGAACTCATTTCCATCATTCAATTTTCTCTCATCTAAAACATTTGTGGTGACAGTCTAAGACTTTTGTGCCAAATCACTGTGATGCAAGGAGAGTCACTGATGGCTTGTTCGAGGTCTGCTGAAAGACCTGTATGTCTGGAAGTGCTATGACTCCACTGGGGCTTAGGGCTTTATGTCCAGACAGTTTCTTATGGATGGAATTCTAGTGCAGCCTTCTAAGGGCCTTACGGTGCAGGCTAGACCATATCCTGAGAGCAAGTTGAAGTTGGAGGAAGAAGGTGAGTGTGAGAGCATCAGTGACTGCAGCACTGAGAGGGGTTAAAGGAGAAAATATGCTTTGGATGCAGTTGAGGCTTTCACCAGTCGGCTTCACTGGCCTCTCCTCATCAGACTGGGAATACAGAGTAATTTGGAGATGGGGCCAGATCTCTGATTGGGCTAGGTATGTCCATGAGTTTGAGGTGAGCAGTGGAGTGGCTTTGACCTGGTGTAAAGCCTTAGTGCCCAGAGAGCAGCACACAGCAGGTGTGTGCCCTCTCTGTTAGGCAGTGTTCTCTCTCACTGAGTATCGGGACTGAGTCAAGCCTCTGTGCAGAAGCAGCTTCTCAACAAAGTATGGTTTTCTGACCTGTTTTTAAGTGTTTGAAAATGCTATATTATTACTGATATAAAAGGGGACTCTGGCTTTAGTTTTGTGTCTTGAGTGTCAGTCCTTTCCTCTACTTTGTTTCTTTTGCTGCTGTAACAGCAAAAGTGAAGGGAAAATATAAAATTTGGCCTGTGAACAGTAGATGGGTAGGAGTATAATGGTGCTTAGAAGCCCTTCTAGAGCAGCTTATGTGATTCTTTAAGAAATGTTTTAGCATATTCATTCTGTTTGGCAAATTTTTCTTTTTGAGAAAATATCGAATCCCTTGGCATCAGCTACCACTGAATTCAGACAGAGACTTCTTGGAGTGTGATCAGACTGAAGTTATGTTCACCCTAAAATCCATGCTTCCTCTTATTTGTCCGAGTGTATCATCGGAGGATAGTCTGTTTACTATGGTCTGGAATCAGGTAGAGAGTGACCTGATACCTCTTAGTTCATTCCGTGGTTATATTTGAGGGAGGAGTGGACATTTAGGAGATGTTCTGTGGTTGAAAGGAATTGGTACCCCAGCTTGTGTTCTGGGCCTGTGTGGCGAGAGAAGTGTTTGTCACACACGCACATGCTTTTAGATAGCGTGCCCCCTGGGGCAGTTTATGTGTGTATGCGGGTAATGTATCTTTCATTAAAGTTATTTATTGAGTATGCTTTCCCTTGTGATAAGGGTATGATAGGTCATTTTTCTTAGAGAAGCTGTTATCTAGTTGGAATCTAAATATGAAGAAAACAGAACATAACCTTCTGCCTTGCAGTATGTAGCTATTCTAAGCCTGTGGCATGTTATGGGGAACTCAAAGACAAAAACCTTTTGTCATTTGCTACAGAAGGGTACTGTCTCTCTCCTGATTTGGTGGGTGGGTAATTTTGAGCCAGTATTTTTTCTTCTTTTTTTACTTTAAAAAATTTTAAATTAAAACAATTTTTTTAAAATTCACAAGAATATGTTTTAAAATCTGTTTTGTCATGTTTATTTTACATGTTGGAACAATCACTTTGGAAATGCCTCTTGCAGCTTATTTTTGTTTCATTCTGACTGAGGTAAATTGCAATAGGTTTTGATGTGGTATCAAGAGGAGGCAGTGTATCTGGCAGAGAGCACAAGCATTAAAATGCTGACCACACCTCCTTGATGCCGGTTTGCTTTGGGTGAACTTCACCAGCTAAATCTGTGAAAACCATAAGCACTGGAGTGTCTAAACTTTTGCAGTGATGGCTACCACACTGGGACCAGTGACTCTGATTCGAGAAACTTCACTGCGCAGTGAGGGAGAATTAAGAGACACTGATTATACTTGAATGCCAAGCCTAGTAAAGGAGCTAGCTGGTGCTTAAGGAGACCATGTTGATCCTCCACAAAGGGAAACTCTTTGCCCTGATTTCCTTTCAGAGACAGTCAGGAATGACATGGGAGCACACTCGGGAAATGAGTAATGCAGGACTTTGACGGCGGTGGTCACTGGATGTTCCAGAAGGTTCTGTTTCATTGACTGGTTGATCCCAGAATATCAGAGCAGAGCCATCTGGTCTCCTCAAGGGCCATGTTTCTGCCCAGCTGCCCTCACAGGATCCTCTGTTAGCTACGGTTTAAAATGCTGCCTTCTTGGAGAACCTGTGGTCACTGGGACTGTTTCCTACACTGATTGCCCCTGTGTGGCCATCTGGAATGAGGGAAGCCACCTTTAGAAAGGACTCCTGACTATCTGCTTCCTGACTTCATGCCACGGGCTCGCATGGATGCTTGAAGCTGGTGACTCTTATTTCTGCCTTTTTTAAGTTGAGTTCCTTTCCCCAGGAGAGAGCCTCATCCTTGCCTTCCTCTACCCTGAAACTTTTGCACTGAAGATAGGACCTTGGTCTAAATTTGAATTTTTCACATTTGGCCGAATTACCCTGGCATTTAGTGAAGATTTGGGTTCCTCAGACTTTTCAAACCAATGGTGATTAACCCAGTTCCAAACTCCACCTGCGGTCTTTTCTACCAGTGGAGAGTTGTTCCAAGGGCTAGTGAGAGAAGCTGGAGTGCTAGGGTTACCATGGAAACGAGTATGTGAGGCTGCAGTGTAGCTAACTGAAGAGCCATTGAACACTCCTTCGGGCATGTTTAGGGACCAGCAGAACCTGTTGGGAAGAATATTTCCTGGGTGCAGGGACCTTTCATAGCAGGGGTTACTGTATTTGCCTTATCCCTAATCAACAAGAGAAAGGATTTCCTAACCACTTTTAAAAAAATATTTTCATTCTTATTCGACTATTATATATATGTATGCAATGGAATATGTAAAGAAACAATTGTTTGCATTGTTTTTCTTTTATACTCATCATATTCTAAAAATAAAGTTCTTTTGTTTCATAATCATAGGCTTTGACCATTTTTTTAATTCACATTTTGATTGATTATTTTAAAGAGAGACTGCAACTTTCCTGGAGGGTGCCTGGGTTCAGGGGACTGTGGCTTTTGGATGATAGGAAATGGAATTTGAGTCTTGAAATTCTGAGCTTCTTGAGTTCCTGTGACTGAATCTAGAACACTTGTGTAGATTTCAGTTGGTCATATAACCTTTGTTTCTTCATTTAGAAACAAAGCAGTGGAGTTACAGGGACAGTAAAAACTGAAGGGCATTTTTATGTAGGGAAGCACATTGTAGTGTTTAGACAGCTCTGGCTGAAATGTTTCTGCCACCTATTAAATCTGACCCTCCCTGGGTATATCTCCTCATCTGTAGGTGGGAAAAATGATATCTTAGTGATGCCATCCATCCTTTTAGATGTAAGGACTTCACACAAAAGGTTTTCATCCAAGGCCCCTGGTTGTGTTTCAGAATGTCTTGTGCCCTATAATTCTATGCAAATTTTGCATGCATTTGAATTTTTCAAAGAGAGAGATTTAATAGTTTCTGCAAGAATCCCAGAGGATTCCTTGACCACAAAACTGCTCAGAACCACTAGCCTTACACAGTGCCTGGCAGATGGCAAGTATTCATTAAATGTTAATTTTCTCTCTGTCTGCCAAGGATACATTTTATAATCAGTAGGTTATTGATGCTGACATGGTGCTTTTTGATTTAAGTAACAAAGGAGTTACTTAAATCCAGACTAGAAATAAAAGCTTTGCAATTGTCTTTACTCCATTACCTATACACAGATTCCTTGTGCTGTGTTGGCTCCCCAGGTGCTGCTCAGAACTGTCTGTCCTTCTCCTTTTACAAACCCCTCCCCCACACCAACTCATATTATTTGCCCTGTGGCGTGGAGCCAAGCCTGTTCTTTGACAGTGAGGTATGGAGAGAGTCTGAGATGGTACATGGAAACCTGAGTAATGGAGTTGAGGGAAAGGACTGCAGGGATGAGTTATTCTGAAAAATTGGAGGAGGATCATGCCACAATTGCTGAGCATGGACAGCATAGCCGCAGACAGGCGTGAAGATGAAAACTTGTAAATAGGGGAAAGGAAAACTAATAAAGCTGAGAATTTTCTTTAGCTGCCCTTCCCTCTGCCAGTTTCACAGCCTTTGTCCCCAATGGCAGACCACCCACGCTTTGCTTCTATCCACATTCTTGAATTAGAGGCCCTTGGGATGGGAAACATGAAGGAGCCTCTACGTGATTCTAGACTAGAATTACGGCATAGATTAGATTGGGTTGGTTTAGCTGCTCCTGGTATTTCAGCCTTTTGATCTACCTATATAAAGCGAGAGTTGAGCAATGGTTGAGTCTTGATCCAAGCTGGGCTTTATCAGCAGCATCGGGTGCTCAGATCTTGGGAGGCTTTCAGAGCACCTTTGGTGTCATGGCCAGCTGCCCTTTAAACAGTTTCAGTGGCTTGGTACACGTGATTACTGAGTGCAGTTGGACCATAGCAGGGGATGACAAAGAGGAAACAAACTGTCTAAGCATTGTGAAGTGGAAGCCATGTCTTAACACCAGTGTATGGAAATAGGGGTGTGTTGAAGAGTTTTTCCGGCACAAGTGCATCCCCATTTTCAACACTGGAAGGGGGAAGTCGAGAAGGTTCTCCAAGGACTTCGACGTTGTTGTGACTGAAAGACTTAATCACAGTTTTATTGAAGATTTACTTTATACCAGTCTTTGTGCTACCCAATTAATTTCCTCTCACTAAATTCACACATCTCCACAAAGTATTATTCATTTTACAGAAGATACATATGAAGAGTTTTATGTATCACTGTCGGCTAAAAAGTGGCAGAGTCGAGACTAAAATCCAGGGCTGTGTGAGATAACCCTGCCATCTTAAGCAGTATTATACACCCTAGTATCTATAGGGCAGGAAGAAATAGAAAGTGATAACATTGATAATTACTTCAAGAGATTTAAATAGACAATGGGAGCCAAAGCAACTCAAAGGTCTGGATCAGACCCACAACCCGAGATGGCACCCTTGGAGTGATGCTGCACTGCTCACCTTCCAGTGGGTTCCTGGGTGTTTCCTAGAGCTCCTCAATGTTGACTCTGGGTTGACAACAACTGTGCCTTCCTTGAGTGGCATTCAGATGCAAAAGGTGGGTGTCCTGTCCCCCAACTCCCCCCAATTGCTGAGAACTAGGCAATTCTACATTCTCTGTGCTGTTGCTCCAGGTGATCGCCACCAGTCACACATGGAATATGCCAGTCTGAGCTGAGTTTCTCTTGTCATTGTGAAATACACACCAAAATGCAGACTTACGGAGAAAAGAAGAATGTAAAGCTGCCTCTATTTTTTATACTGACTACATGTTGAACCGATATTTTGAACACATTGGGTTAATAAAATAGATCAAAGCCATTTTACCTGTTCTTTTCTCCTTTGCGGCTACTGATAGGAAGCACATCTCATGATGCTTTGCTATTTTCCAAATCCAGCCGGGTTCTACTCTTCAACTGTCTTTCTCCCTTAGAACATGTTCCTTAACTCCCATTGGCACCTGTGGTCATGTTTCTTCTCTTCCTTTAGCCCTGAGACCATGGGGAGGAAGGAGGAAGCAGAGCATTGAAAGGGTTGTCCCTGACCACTCTCAAGTTGGCTTCTGCCCACCAGGACTGGTGGCAGGAGTCCCTTGGCGGATGGTAGCTCCCTGGATGGCATCCCTGGGGCCGGTGGGATCCTGGCATAGGTATTTCAAGTCTGGGTGTGCACTGGACACTGCTGCTTCCAGGGGGAGTGCTTCCCTGCCATGTTTGTCTTGGGATCCGTGAAGACGTTAACATTTATGACTTTGTTAAGGTTTAGTGTGTGTTCTGTATTTGCCTCTTGGGTGAAATGCAGTTGTGAAGCCGGAAACGGAGATTTGTGGGTATCACGAAGATCTTCCTGTTTCTAAACCAGGAACTTAAGTTTTCTGAAAGTGGAAGAAGGGGAAGCGGCCTGGTCAGAGGACAGAAAATGTAAACTAACCTTCCTTCTTCATGAACCACTGTCCTGGTGTGCAGAGCCATTAGTCTTTTTGCTCAGCTTGGGTCAGGGCCTTCTGCTCTCCCTGATAAAATGCCGCTGGAATTTCCTGGAAACCTAGTGAACAAGTAATCCAGGCCTTACTAAATACCTCTTTGTGGCTGAAATTGACTGTAAGTGGTTTTTGCTGCCACTTGAATACTTGGGAAGAATGAGGAAGAGGAGAATAGAGAGAGTGGCATGCCTTGTTTCTGCTCTTTCTCCCAGGAGCGTGCAAGCCTTCTCTCGGCACATGGGGAGGAACTAGAAACCATCTGGTGTGGAGCAAAGGGGGATATATTTAGTCTGAAGCGAATCCTCAGCAGAAACAGAATCAACCAGCAGAGAGCTATTTGGGTGTGTTGGAGAATATTGCTGGTGTTCCATGTGGTTTGTGGCGCCCTCCCAGGCTTTGGTGAGGAGGGGAAGGGGGTCGGATGGACGTCCTCATTTCAGCAAGGATGCTTCCTTGTATCTGGTTTATAGTAAGGTTCTGTTTGAATGAAGGGCCTGAAATCATCTAACTAGCTCACAGATGATGTTTTACAGACAAATGGAGATTCAGAAGATGGTGACTTTGGGCTGAGATGTGCTGCATCCCGTGGAATGGCATTGAGTGGCAGTACAGAGACTTGAATCTCTATCATAAAATCAACTCTATTAAGCAGACAGTTTGATATGTTTTGACAGATATGTACATCCCTGTAACCACCAGCCCAATTAAGATGTACAGTCTTTCCATCACTCCAGAAAGTTCTCTCCTGCCTCTTTACTGTCAATTCCCCTGGGCCTGCCCCAGGCTACTATCTCATTTCTAGCAATGGAGGTGACTTCTGTCATTAATCCCATCTCCTAACCTGCAGTTGATGTGTTGACTATGCCTCTTCTCTCCGTCTGACTAAATAGCTGAGTGTTTCTGCGTGGAGGAGGGAGAAAGCGCTTGCCACGTGTTTCTGTGTGTCGTGGACCAACTGCAGGAAATGAGAAGAATGATTCTGACTTATGGAGGCAGAAGCTGTTCCACACAGCCTGTTTCTTAATACCTAACACAGTGGCGCCTAGGTGCTCTTCGTCAACATGCTGAGCTGGACCAGTAATGGGACGGCCCCCTGTCAGAGAAGCTGCCTTCTCCTTCCTGGATGAAGATGTCCTGGGTGGCAGTGCCCACTTGAGGACACAGATGATTTTGAGTTTTCTGAGTTTGAGAGAGAGCCAGGCCCGGTCACTTTGGTCCTGCTCGATGGCAGTGCAGTAGGAGAGGCAGATTCTAATGTGACATGGTGGTGAGGTGGAGCTGAGTGCTGCGGATGCAGGGGAGAGGCCCGTAGTCCCAGAGAGATTTGGGAAGCTCTTCTGGTGGGTCCATGCCACAAAAGACCTCAGAAGCAGTTGGTGGAAAGGGATCTTAGTAAAGAAACAGCAGCATCACGAAAGGCACAGTCACGTGACTCCATGGTGGATATGGATCTGCATGGCCTTTTTTTTTTTTTTTTTTTTTTAAGAGAGTAAATCTCACTATATTGCCCAGGGTTGTCTTGAACCTGCGAACTCAAGTGATCCCCAGCCTCAGCCTCCCAGGTAACTGGGATTATAGGCATGAGCCACCATGCCCTCTGCATGACCTCTTAAGTGCAGCCCTCATAAGATTCATAAGAGGCTTGCTGAATGACCGTGAAGAGGTTTGAATCATAAAATGGCCTGATTTTCTCCAACAGAGCTTTGCATCCCAGGAACAAAACAGAAATGAGTTTGTGGTCAGGGTGAAACACACAGGGCCCCGCAGACGTGAAGAGAGGCAACAGGGCAAGCATGTCTTGAGTGTTAGTGTAGCCACGGGGACTTCCAGGCAACTTGGAGCACACCTGGAGTTCACCCATGCCTGGTGGGATGTTGTATCGGTTTGACCACTTTGGAAAAAGCTGGCATGCTCTGAAAGCTGAACAGCTAGCCATGTACCCAGCTGTTCAGAAACATGCTCATCAGCAGATGTACTAGAACACCCATCAATAGCAGGACGGGTAACACAGGGTGGTGGTGACAGGCAGAATAAGGCTCCCCTCCCGGATGCTCCTCTCCTGGGAATGCACCATGTTTCCTTAGCAGGGCCAGGAATGACATGTCAATCACCTGACTTTATTGTTTTTTAAATTTTATTTTATTATTTTTATTATTTTTTTATTCATCAGATTTCTTACAAAATCAGCAAATGGTTATGGGAATGCCTCCCCCTCCTGTTGATGCCCCCTCTGTTCACTCAGACCCCTCTCTCCTTGTTGCTTGTCGATCTATGTTGAGTCCTTTGGTCTCTTCCTTTTCTGTGACATGGTCTTTTTCTTGGATGTGTTCCTGGGATATGGCAAGCCATGCTGGTACCATCTGACTTTAAGATGCAGAGATTACCCTGGATTATTTGGGCTGGCCACATATATCCCAGGGCTCCTTAAGTGGGGGGAGAGGGAGACAGGAGAGCCAGAACCAAATTGTTGGTATGTTGAAAAGACTCTGGCCACTGCTGGCTTTGAAGATAAAGGGCACCACGAGTTTAGGAATGTGGGTGCCTTCTCGAAGCTGGTACGTAAAGAAAATGGATTTTATACCTTTGCTAGAGCCTCCAGACAGTATGGAGCTCTGATGACACTTTGATCTTAGCCCAGTGAGACAGACCTCTTCTGACCTCTGACCTCTAGAATTAAATACCAACTAGAATTAAATACTCTAAAATTAAAAGTTGGTATTTTAAATCACTCAATTTAAGCCACTGAATGTGCTATATCAGGAGTAGGATGCCAAGTACTGGGTACTGGAATACTCATGCTCATGAAGAGCACTGGAGCTAAGCAAATCATGTAATCATTCAAGGACAGGGCAGTTTTATGGTGCAGAAGGCACAGGGAGGACTCATGCCAACCTGGGTAGTCAAACCTATGGGGCCACCTCCTCCATGCAGTCCACTGCCAACCCAGACATGGACGAGTGACACCTGGGCATATGCGAAACAGCACAGCTGAGAACTAGGCATCAGAGCACATTCTCAGTGATTTCATTCATGCAGGCACAAAATGGGAAAATGGCTCCATGCTCTCAGAAGCAGGAGAGGGCAGTGATAGTCACTGGAAGTGGGCATGAGCAGGCTCTGAGGTACTGGTCCCTGGGCATGTTCTGTTTGTGCAGATTCATTTTCCTCTACGTGTGTGAGTCACACCTCGGTGGCGTGTGTGTGTGTGTGTGTGTGTGTGTGTGCGTGCACTTTGTCCACATCAGCCTGGATTTTGAGGGGGCCAAAGAATCACAGATTCTTTGTGAACTGGGTACTAATTAACAAGGTGTTTAGCTCTTGGACAGGGGGAGCTGGAGAAGTAGAATGAGAGGGTGGTTGGGGAGCTGGAGAGGAGGTGGAAGATGGGGCAAGGAAGGCCCAGGCTTCTTCCTGGAGGTAGCGCATGGAGCAGAGTATGTGATGGGGGAGTCCAGGGGCGTGTAGAGCAAAAGTGAGCATCTTGGTGCTCACTTCAGTTTGTATGTATTTATGAGCTGGTGCTGCCTTAGGTGTATCACAATCACAGGTTGATGAAAAGGGGTGCTCAGGCCAGGAGATGGTCTTCTAGATCAAAGCTCAGGTAGCCTCGCTGGAGGGCATTGCCCGGGAAAATCAAGTTGTGCTCCTGGCAGGCACTCCCCTGGGGGATGAGGCTACCCCAAGCCAGTGTGGGGTAGAGGCCTTGGCCCCTCTGGAAGTAGCTGGCTGTATGGTAGGAAGTAAAGTCCACAGTTCTCTGGCCTGTGCTGGGAAAGTGAGAGGTCAGATTCCCAAGGTGACCAAACAGGAGAAGAAGAATGGTGGGGTCACGAGGCAGAGGTGGTACAACCAGCACTTTGTCAATGTTGTGCCCACCTTTGGCAAGAAGAAGGGCCCCAATGCCAGCTCTAAAATTTTTGTAATCCTGGTTTCCTCTCATAAAGCCGTTCTGCCCAGGAGGGAAAAAAAAAGGGGGGGTGCTCAGTGGTCTATGAAGGTAGTACTGTTGTGAGGGCGGAACACAGGCTAGAAGGGCAGGGGGGAGCTCTGTGGAAAGGGGAGGAACAGGTGTGGAAGGAAACACCTGAGCACAGGACAGAGTCCACCTTGCCTGGCAGGGTGCTGAGTGAGCTGGGGCATGGTGCTGGGTGCACAGAGTGAGTGGGGGTCCCCAGGAGGGCTCCAGCTGGTCTTCTACAATTAAGGGGATTAATGGTCAGGTCCACAATACCTCTGATATAGCAATGATGAAAAAGGAAGTAAGTCAAGACCCTCTGGCAACTTGGCGGGGGTGGTAGGGTGGGGGGAACTGCTCTACTTTTCCTACCATTTTATTATTTTATTTTATTTATTTTATTTTGAGACTAGGTCTCACCATTTTTGCCCGTGGAACCGCAGGCTCATGTTGCGGGGGTACCACAGATTAAAGCATCCCCCCCCTCGCCTCAGCTTCCCAGGTAGCTGGGATTACAGGTGTGCACCATCACACTCAGCTAATTTTTTGGCATTAAGTCTCGCTACATTGCCTCGGGTGGGACTCGAACCCTGCGGTCCCTGGTCCCCGCCGTGGCTTCCTAGGCTGCCGCTTACAGGCATGCGTCACCGTTCCCAGCCTCCTACCATTTTAATCAGAGAAAAGACACTGACTTCTGCTAAACACCCACTGCATTTCCCAAGGCAATTTAACACACCCGATCACATTTGACCATCACAGTCCTGTGATGTCACAAATCCATTTTCAGGATGAGAAACAGACTGAGATGGGAGGGAAGAAATGTGCTCATTGTTAGGCCTGGGATGCACCCATCTCTGGGTTTGGATTATATAATTAAATCTCTCCCTTCCAGATTAACTTCAACATGTAATTGGTATGAACAGTTGTAAGTGAGCTGTTTTCTAGTCTTTCCTCCACACCCCCCCCCATAGTGCCTGTGCCTGCAGTCACCATTTTTGTCACTAGATGGCGCAGGTAACCTTTCCCTGGTTAATGCAACAGGCATTAGAGGTTGGGTACGTTGATTCTCTTACAGGTTAAGATTCCTTTAAATCTTCCTCTTTAATTTATTTTAAAAGATTTTAGCCAGAGATGCGCTTGAAAGATTCCAAGCCATTGTAAGCCCACCCTCAAAATAAACACAGTAGCTGGATCTGAGTGTTCCAAGTTAACATCCCCGTTGAGAACAATGTTTAGTTAAGTAATAAAAGCATGCATTAGTCAATCTTAGTAATAATCGCAACAATTGTTTAGCACTTAGACAAACAAGAGTTTTTGAGTGAAGAGTATTTTCTCACTGAATTTTTTAGACTTGCTGATTCGTGGTGGTGACAAAAAGCAGACCAACCACCAGCCGATTATTTTTAAATAAATAATTTCCATAGATGGTGGAGTCCTTTCTTGGCTGTTCCCAAGGGAAAACTTGGAACCTTGGAACTAGCAGCAAACCACTGCTAGTACTTACTACCTTGGGGTTTCCAAGAATGGGGAAACTGAGGCTGGGGAGGCATATGCCTCCCCACTCCTGTCATGACACAAGTGGGCAGCTTCAAGCTAGCATTGAGATGCTCTGGACTCCCTGTCCAGTGCTCTTTGCCGTGGTGTTCTGTTTGAGAGGGGGTGGTATCTTCAGCCTTCATGTTTCTCATTTTCTGTGTATGAAACCCCTGAGCCTGGCACTGTGGCCAAGAGCTTAGCAATTGCTGTGCTTCTTACAGGTTGAGAACAAGGCTGAGCCTAAGCAGGTGGGGGCCTCAGAACTACTGAGGGATCCAGCCAAGGAAGGAGTAGAACACCCTCTAGGTGTTCCTGGAGGTGGAGGGACCAACAAGCTAGCCATCTGGTGGCAGTTGTTGACACTGGACCCCTCCCATCATGGCGGACCATTGGTCTGGTCCTCCCTTGAGTAGACACTTGCTCTGAACACCTTCTTGAAGTACTTCCTCGAGCTCAGGGAACTCCTTCCTCTGTCTCGGTGTTCTGTGTTATTACTTCCGGCCAGGAGACTCACTGCAGAGCCATGCAATGCAGTGATGGGCAGATGCTCATCGGGAGTCACTGGTCTCGCCCCTGCAGTATGGCCCAGAAGCAGCTGCTGTTGGGACCGAGTGGCGACCTGCTGGAGTGCTAGCACTTGGGGCTTTGTCTTTACGGGATGAGGTATATGCCTCCGGTCTGACTGTCTCTCCCCTAGTCCTCAAGGGGGCGCACATGGGCGCGGTGCTCTCACTGATTCCTGGAAGAACATACCTGCAGAATCGTTCCCCCTGTCTGCGTACATCTGAGCTCCGTTGATTCAAAGGCCTTAGTTCTGATGGAAGCTTAGTTCCACCAGGGACACACCAATGACCTCACAGAATAGAGACTGCTACCTGGCCACCCAGAGCTCCTCATGCCCCTGGATCTTAAGGAAATTGGTTTGCTGCTGCACAGTGGGGGCAGAGGAAGTAGGTCTGCAGCTGTGGGGGCACCTTGTCATACTTCCTCATAAACAGTTAAAAGTGATGGAAAAGTCTAGCAACCAGCAAAAGGTATTCAGACTCTTCATTCAGACTCTTCAGAGGATTCAAACTCTTCACGAGTAAGGTTTGGGTCATTTCACCACGTGGAGGACCTGCCCAGCTGAGGTACTGGTGGGGCTAGAGGCACAGGGGACCAGGAACAGGCAGAAGGAAGCCAGGAACATCACTGTGGAGCAGGACCAGCCACAGGCCTGAGCTCTGAGGCTGC
Organism: Uropsilus gracilis; assembly: GCA_004024945.1. Classification (NCBI taxonomy): domain Eukaryota; kingdom Metazoa; phylum Chordata; class Mammalia; order Eulipotyphla; family Talpidae; genus Uropsilus; species Uropsilus gracilis. Next base: position 81,114 of record PVHY01004720.1, read on the forward strand.
TGTGGGTATTTCTTCCTGTCTGCTGTGTGTTAGTGTGTTAACTCATTTCATTTTCTCCTCATTTTCTCTTATTTTATACACAGATTATTGCTGTTAAATTGCACATTTAAGTGGACCTATGACTGAATTTGAAGAGAAATCAACTCTTTTTTTTTTTTTTTTTTTTTGAGACTAGGTCTTGCTATTTTTGCCCGTGAAACCGCAGGTTCTCGTTGCCCGGGGTACCACAGACTCAAGCAATCCCCAGCCTCAGCTTCCCAGGTAGCTGGGATTGCAGGCACGCACCACCACGCCCAGCTATTTTTTTGGAACTAGGTCTTACTACGGGCCCCCGGCGGAACTCGAACCGCGATCCCTAGCCCCGGCCGCTTCATAGGCTGAAGCTTACAAGCACGAGCCACTGTGCCTGGCCGAGAAATCAACTCTTTCAGAAGCTGTGACGGTTGGCCAGGTGTGGACCCCAAGACTTTCTCCCTCTTGGAGAAGCCCCAAGAGCAGCTGCATACAATCCACAGTTGCTCTTTGGGTCGATTGTGTCGAATAGAAGTTCAGCAACGTCTGTAAGAACATTGGAAGCTGAGGTGCTGTGTTTTGCAGCCCCCAAAAGGATATGTTAGATATCTCATTAATATTTTATATTTATTCCATGTTGAAATGATAACATTTTGGAGACATATAAAATAAAATATGTTGCTAAAATGAGTTTCACCCAAGCTAAGCACCAAACTGAAGTGCACAACTTTGAGCAGGAGGGAAAAGGGGGAGGGGGGAAGGGAGGTAAACACAGCAGGAGGGTGGGGGGGTAAACACCTGGAATTACAATGTTGTGAAATTTATATATAAATAAATTAAAAATTAAAAAAAGGGGGATTAGGGAAAAAACACCATAATATCCCTCTGCTCCATCCAGTAAAAAAAAAAATTAAAAAAATAAAATGAGTTTCATCCATTTCATTTTCCTTTCTGTGCTTACCAGAATATTTAAATTGCCTGTGTGATTCTCTGAATCTGCAGTAGACAGTACTGGTCTAGGGAATTTATTTGCCCAAATCAGGGCAGGTATGGGAGGCTGAGCTACCTGCCTCTTAGCATGTGGAAGGGCTTCTGCCCTATTTTCTTTTGGGGAAATTACGTCTGTTCCATCAACTCAAATCTTGGCTACGTACCTTACCAGAAGTCTGTGCCTGGCCCCAGCTTGGCTAACTAACCTCCTCACCTCCAGGACTTTGAGCCTGAAGCAGACAATGGAAAGACAGGAGGGGAGAAGAATGTCTTCAATCCAGCCGTGAACCCCAACAAGAAGAGTGGACATTCCAGTTCTGCCCTTCTCCAGACCTGATTTTCCATCTTTTCTCCTCTTGATTCTATGCATCACTGTCTTTGAATTCATTCCTTGCCTCACGTAAAAGTTTTAAATTATTTAATTTTAACAGGTAGTATAGATATAAGGTACCAAAAGTTACAGATGGATATTCAGACCCTAACATTTATAGACCATATATCCCAGAAGGGATTATATCTGAACTGTGTAAGAAACTCTTACAACTCAACAGGAACAATCAACCCAATTTGAAAAATGGGCAAAGAATATGAATAGTCATATCATCAAAGAAGAGATACAAATGGTCAATAAACCTATGAAAAAAATGCTCAATATCATGAGCCATCAAGGAAATGCAAAAAAAAAAAAAAAATCAAACCAAAAACCACTCTATACCCCCTAGGATTTACAGCCAAAAGAGACAAACCCAAACATGTTTGGAAAGAATGTGAAGAATCTAGAACCCTCCCTTACTGCTTATAGGATTATGAAGTGGCATAGTCACTCTGGACAACAGCCTAGCAGTTCCTCAAAAAGCTAAGCAGAGCTCCCATCGGACCCTGAAGTTTCCTCCCAGGTATACACAGAGCAGCACAAAGACATGCCCACACAGTTTCTGTACATGAGTGTTCACAGCAGCGTCATTCATAATAGCCAGAGTGCAAACTGCTCAAATGTGCATCAGATGATCAAAATATTCATGCAATGGAATATTGTTCAGACATAAAAAGCAGTAAAGTGCTGACATGCCGTCATGGACAAACTTGGAGGACATGCTAAGGTGAAGAAGCCAGACACGAAGCCCACTCGTATGATTTGGTCTACATGTAACACTGAGGGAAGGCAAATCTAGATCGAGAGAATCCATGGAGACTGGACTGGAGGCGGAGGAGCAGGGGGCATATGGGAAGGCGATGTGTGGGGCAGAGGTTTCCTTTTAGGGTGATGGACATGTATGTTCTCAACCAATTGTGGCTATGGGTGCACATATATAAACATATATATATATAAATATTTAAAAACCACTTTAAATGGGTGACTTGTATGGTATATGGATTTTACCTCAATAAAGCTGGTTTTAACGAAAGGATAGCAGAGAAAAATCTCTTCACTGCCCTCCTCCCCCGTTCCTATTTCTCTCCACAAAAGTATCCACCATTACCAATTCCCTGCGTATGCTTCCAGAGAAGCATATACACCCACACAGAATTTTTATAAAGTGATAGAAAATGATATAAATGACTCTGTTCTTGCATTTTCCACTTGCTATGCCTTGGAGTCATTTTTGTAGAGCCAGTTCTTTCTGTCTAATGTCTGTATACCCCACTGTGAGGATACATGGTGTAGCTGGCTGAATAATGGCCCCCCAAAGGAAACCCACATCCTAGTCCATGGAACTTATGAGTGTTTTGTTTATGGCAGAAATGACTTTGCAGATGTGAACATATTAAGGATCTTGAGATGGAGGCCTGTCCCGTATTGTCCATGTGAGCCCTGATAGAAGATTTGACAGAGATGAAGTAAAGGTTACTCCTCTGCAAAAGGCAGAGAGAGATGTGTCCACACATCAAGGCATGGCCACTGCCACTGGAAGTGGACTCTCAGGGCATCTAGAAGATCTTGCTGGCACCTTGATATCGGTCCAGTGATACTGATCTCAGAATTCTGGCCTCTAGACCATGAGAAAATAAATTCCTGTTGTGTCAAATCACCAAGTTTGGTGCAATTTGTTACAACAGCCACAGGAAACTAAAACAACCCTCTTAGGCCAATGAGTATTTATATTATTTCTAACGTTCTGCTTTGTAAACAGTGTTGGAAATTTCTCAGAACATATGTCATTTCCCATAGAATAAGTAAATCTGTAAGTTATATTGTGGAAGTGGAATTGCAGCATCAAAGAAATACAAAGCATTCATTTTCTGCTTATGTTCTTAATTTAGTTTTGCCACTCTGTCCAAAGAGCATTAATACAGGATGGCTCCAAGGAGTAATTTCTCTAACTTGGCTTTTTCCAGTGTCATGCAAGAAAGTGCCTACTCTAGAGATCCTACCCCCAAGAAGTCTTCTCTGTCCTTGGAAGAACTACTTGCTCCATGGGCTGAATTCCCGAGGCAACATGCATAGGCCTCTCCTGATCACACTGACTGAACTTACACGGCAGTCTCTGTCAGAGACAATGACTCTCTCAGCATAGGGCCTGCCTCTGGCTCACCTTTGCATCTCCTAGACCTGGTGCAGCCCCTACACAATCATGAGGCTCCTGTAAATGGATGGAGGGCTCAGCGGGCAACAGAAGGTTCACACCAGACTGTCGAACCTGACTGGGTAAAGTTTAGGGCTCAGAAGTGTCAGGGTCTTGGTCAGCATTCTGGAACTGTGGCCACTACTACCTGATTACATAAGCTATTCTCTGAACCTGGAAGCCCATCTATGCAGCTTGTTTGTTTTGTCCACGCCAGGTACCTCAGTAGCAGGGGAGGCTGATGATTCACTCAGAGGAGGGAGAACAGTTGAGAGGAGAGGCCAGGCAGCACGTCTCCCAGTTTCAGCTCAAGTAGGAAACCCCTGTTGACATAAGGAATAGAAGTGGTGGCAGCCATAGAGGGGAACTCCTGGTGGTCCTGCCTTTCTGCTTCTCTTGGATTGTTTCTGGGGTTCTTGCCTTCTAAGGAAATCCTTTCTCAATCTGCCCTGTTGGCTGCGGGCCACATGGGCAAATGTGGGTGAGGAAGGATGTGCATGAACTGGGGGCCAGTTTGCTCCCTGGACCTGCTCTGGGAGGCCATCAAGTGCTACTGGGGTTCACCATCTGTAGACCCCCAGGTTGCTGACCACTCAGTGTCAGCTGTGTGAGTGAGGACATTTTCACAGACACTATTTCTGCGACAGCCTCCTCCTGTTAAGTGCACCTCGAATTTGAGATTTAGTTTTAGGTTTTAGGATGAGCTCCTTTGTGCAGAAATCCATCTTATAACATCCAGGGTTGGTGTGGGTGCAGGGAGATGGGGACTCTTGAAGTGGGGTGAGGGTATTTTTTTCTGAATGATAGTTTGCCAATAAGTATCAAGACTTACACATTTCCCTTTGCACTGTCATTACTTTTTTTAAAGATGACATGATTATGTTTTAAAAAGTCCTTTGTTGTAGAGATACCTATTGAAATATTTATAAACGGAATGCATGCCATCTGGGATTTGCTTCAATACATCAGTTGGGGTGGGGCATGTAGGTGGGGCACAGCTGAACACTCCCGGCTCTGAGGAATTGTTATTGAAGTGGCTACATGAGGGATTCAGGGAGGCTGGTTTTGGTGTTCTTACTACATTTATAAATTGAGAAAAATGTCCATAATATCCTGTTGGCAAATCATGTTATTTTTGACCTGACATTTCTACTATGAGGGCATCATCTCTTACCAGCCTTTCCAGAGTTCAGTGCAGAGAGCTCATATCCTACTTGAGCCCCCAAAAGCTTCAAGGTTCCCCAAAATCCTCTGGATCAAGGATGTCCCCACTCATTTCTCTTAGTCTCTGCCCATTTACCACCCAGGATTTTAGATCTCAGAATTGCTGGTACCTTTGGAACCCAGGGCCTTGGACTGTGACTGCTCCCCGCTCCCCCAAGCCCTGGCCAGGATGACACCTTCTCTTATTCTGTTGCCTGGTTGGGGTCATCTTAGGGCCGCTGTCTCAGACACCCCTTGTCACGCTCAGCACCTGACATGGCTCCTTTGTTCTCACTACTCTTGGGGACTTCCAACTGGCCATTCTTTGTTTTTCTTTCTTTCTTTTTTTAAGAGGGAGGCAAAAATAAATTTACTTATTAAAGGACAAATCAGACTAGAGTCACTGAGGGGTACAAGGGAACCCCATTAGTAATCTTACCACACAGTCCAGTCTAGTTCAAAGAGCACATGGTTGTGGCAGCCATGTACATCCACAAATGGTGGCTGCCCCACCTTAAGCCAAATAAAGGAATTAAGATGGCATCGCCACTCCTTCTTCAAAGACAGCTCCACTCACTCCAAGTCAGAGGAAGTCAAGATGGCGTCACCGCAAGATGGAGTTGCCAATCCTTCTCCAAAAGGCACAGCTCCGGCGTTCTTTCAGCTCCAACTCCAAAGTGGCCCGGCATCAGCAAAACTCACTCGATACAGCAACACAGCAAGCATTTCAGATATCTCATGTTGAAAATAGCGACACAAGCTGGGCACAGAAGCGTGTGCCTGTGACAGCTTATGGAGTCGTGGTGGAGTCTGGGGATTATGGTTCGAGTCCCGCTCGGGGCAACACAGCGAGACCTCGTCCCCAAAAATAACTGGGCATGGTGGTTTGCGCCTATCATCCCAGCTACCTGGGAAGCTGAGGCTGGGGATTGCTTGAGTCCGTGGTATCACAGGCAACGTGAGCCTGCGGTTCCACAGGTAAAAATAGCGAGACCTAGTCTCAAAAAAGAAAAAAGAAAACAGTAACACAGCAAACTCTCCTCAGTTCTCCAGAAGACTTCCAGGCTTCGCAGTTTCAAAATTAAACCAAGTTTTCAAGTACCACGTTTCCAAGACAGCTCCACAGATCACAAGTTTCTCTAACATGCTTCACCAGGCTCCTCACTGGCCGGGGCTGGGGATGGCAGCCCACAGCTTGACTTCCTTCCCTCCCTGCTGCCCTACATGGCAGCAGCACTGAGGCCTCCCAGCCTCCCTGCTGTTCCTCTCTACACCTTCCTTCTCCATTCTCCCATTCTTTGTTTTTCATTGATGCCTGGCCCCATCCTTGTCAGGAACTCGCTGCCGGGGTGGGGGGGGGTGGGGGGATTGTGCCACACCATTGCACCTGAGAGCAAGCACACAGAACTTCATCATCACAAGTAAATCAAGGTACCAGGAGGATGTGCATGGGAAAAGTCTGTTCTGGGGAAGCCTGTGAGAGGCCTGGTTCGCTGAGAGTACGCTGCTAGGGCCTCAGGCAGAGACCAGGTCACAAGGGGCCTTGTTGGCCATGTGAAGGGGCCGGGTTTGGACTATTCAGACCTAGGGAGCCATGGAGGCTGGTAAATGGAGGAGCAACATGCATGCCAGGCAGCCTTGCTCTCTGGCTGTGGCATGGTGGGAAGGCCTGGCGGCCGGGAGGCCCGACGGGCGGGCGTTGGAACCTACCTTTGGGTCAGGGGAGCTCGCGCTGAAGCTGGGGCAGTGGTGCTGGGGCCGGAGGAAGGGAGCCCGCATTTGTGGCAATTAACTGACCCGGTGACTCGTGCCCCCCCCCCTTCCCCAAGAAACAGAATGTCTGCGCAAGAGAGAGGGGAGGGAGCCCCAGAGGCCTGGTGGGGCATGGTGCGTTTCACATGCACTTCCTGTCATCACAAAGACCTTGGCAAATGGTCCCTCCAGAGGCGGTCACCAGGAGACTCTATGGCCCAGCAGCTCGGGGCAGAGACAGGGCCTTCGTCCCTGTGGCCAGGAGCTGAGCTGATGGCAGAGTCTGGCAGTGGAGAATGGAAAGTTGGCTTGTTACATGCAGTAAATCTCTCTAATGCTCCTTCATTTAGGGCTTGACTCGGAGCCAGGAGCAGAAGCCTGAGAGACCCTGGAGCCTGGAAAGCCACTGGGGCCTTGCGGGCCTCCTGGTGGGGGCCTCAGCGGGAGCCGGGAAAAGGCGGCCCCTCCGGATGAGCGGAGATGGCGTGAACCGAGGGAGTGGCGTCCGCCAGGACGGGCTGCCCTGGGACCTGCGGCGCCTCTCTTGTCCCAGCACTGCGTCACACTTGCTCTCCATTCCCTAGGAGGCTTGTAATTGGTCGCAGAGATGGCGAGCAGGGCAGCCAAGTCACCCAGTTCTTTTCCTTGCGGGAAGTCGCTGTGGGGAGGCGAGGGGGCACGACATTAGCAAGCGCCCATATAATCGTTCCCATAGACTGAGTGCTTACTCCTCCGCGTGCCTGGAGTCGGTAGAATAAGTGGTTCTCAGTTACTCTGAGCCGGGGCCTTTCTTCCTCCCCACCTAGAGCTCTGCTCTTGTCCTTTCAAGCACTTCGAGAGTTGCATCATTCACAGGTTTATTGGTTTCAAGTCTCTTTGCTGCCAGATGGTAAACTCCATGAGGGCAGGGGTTGGGTTTCTTCGTCCTCCACAATAGCTCCAGAACCAGACTCAAGGCCTGGCATGAAGCAGGCATGCAGTAAGAATTTGTTGGGGGGATGAGTTGGTAGATGAGTGACTGTCACAGCGGCCCAGGGAGGCAGGTACACAGAGGCCCAGGGGGCAGGGATCCTATGACAGCGTGGGCACACTGAGGCATGGAGAGGTTGGACTGCCCCAGCCACAAAGCCAGGAGGGGGTGCCCAGGATTCAGACGTGGTGGTGATGAGCCCAAAGGGTTGGGGCTGTGGCCTGGGGTTGACCAGCAATGACTGGGGAAAGCAAGACCCTTCTTCTGTGGTCTTGGCTCTTGGGATGTGCAGCTGGTGAGACCATGATTCCAGCCTACTGGGCAGCTGCCTGTGGGCTTGGGTGCAGAGAGGAAGAAGATGAGAGGGCGATGGATTTGAGTTGGTCTCTGCCTGCTCTGTTGCTAGAGATGACAGCCAATGCATGCCTTCTGAAGCCTAGGCCAGCCTGGCTCACACCCCTTATTCCTGCCGTGGAGAGAGCGCAGAGGAGCTTGTTGAGCAATCCCACCCATACCCTAGCAGGAAGTGAAGCAAAGACCTGGGTTTCGGTTCCCACTTCACTAGGTACTTGGTGTCAAACAAAGCAAGTTTTTCTTGATCCCTGGGTCTCAGTTTCCTCAGCTGAAAAAATAGCTGGGATTGTTCTGAGGCCCAGGATGGGATGAGGAGCACTGAGAGAGGAGTGAGGTTTCACCTTGGTGCCTGGGGTCCTCCAGTTGCTTAGGAAGTGTGGCCTGCCTTGCCTTGGTGGGAGCTTTTAGCTGCAATTAATAGGATATGTGTCCGGGACCAGCTTGCCACTGGGAGACCAGGAGCAGGCAGTTTCTGGGGTGAATTTCAAGGTTCTCCAGTGTCAACAAGGATCAAGGTCCTTTTAGTCTTTCAGCTCTGCCAGCCTCTGAGTGTCATCTATTTGCCTCATGGTGAAGTGACTGTCCCAGCTCAAGCAGAGCTCATACAGGCCTGGAGGGAAGGAGAGGGCTGTTTTTTTCCTTATCTCCCTTGGAAGGTTTTCCTAACAGGAAGGCTCCCCATTCACTCCCCTCAGGTTTTGCCATGTGCCCAACGATAAAAGAAACATTCACGGAGGAATAGATGTCCTCTCTGGGGCATTGGTACTGTGACTAGAGTCATTTAGAAAGATCCTGAGGTGGGATCTGGACCAGCATTTTGTTAGCAAGGGGGACGGGGAGAATGACTTGATAGGCTGTTTCTGCCATATTTGTCAAGACCATCTCACAGCACCTGCCCCCCAGAGGGTGCTGAGCGAGCACTTATTGAACAGGTGGGCCTGCTGCTCCAGCTGCAGGGAGGGTACTGTGTGGGGGACTCAAGTGGAACAAGGGCTTTCACATGGCGATGACTTTGGGGAAATTAAGGAAAATCATACTCAACAGTGATGGGGTGGGACCTTCAGAAGATATTTTGGCTCTGTGGAGTCTAGGACCAGGTCTCCGTGGCTGCCTCAGTCCAAGGAAACAATCTGGTTTAGAGTCACCCCAACTGGCCTGGAGGTTCTGAGGTGCAGGCAAGGAAGGCAAAGGGCAAGGGAACAGGAGGTGATGTGCCTCATACAGAAGGCCCTAAGGGCCGTGGAAGTATAGGCTCCCTCAGGTCACAGCACGTAAATGCGGGAGCCCAGCTCCCTTTCTAATCTAATATTTGGTGCCTTTAGTGTATCTGCACTGAGCATGCGCTCAGTTTAAACGTTATGCTGACAGGAGCACAGGCACCACCCCTGCCCTCAAGAACTTGTTTCCTCCACTGGAGGAAACAAGTATCAGTGAAGCAACAGCACAAGTGAAAGTCAATTTGACTATGGCAGTGATGGGAGGGAGGGGGAGAGGAAGGAGGGCTGTAGCCCTGGGGGCTGCCATTTCCCATGCCTTGGAGGGGAGCTGCTGCTGGAGCAGTGAGGGTCTTTGCCAGGTAATTAAAGGTAAAGTCCACTGGGTCCCTGTAAGGAGGTGAGGAAGAGGAAGGAGTAGAGGGTGCTGCTTGGGTTTCTAGCTAGTCCCCCTGGATATTCAGACGTGATGTCCAGACAGAAGACAAAGGAGAGGAGCAGGGTTGGAGGAATGGGAGGGAAAATTCAGGTGCTGGGTTTAGTCACCATCAGCTGATCTGAGAGCTAAGGGACTGCTCAAACTCTCCTGCCCTGGAGGTAAGAGATAGAGGAGACACTCCCTCTTCCCTGTCCATCTATCCAGTCTCTGACCCCCACCCCCCCAACCCCCACC